>JAGDQP010000237.1:0-45359 GCA_022664845.1 Lepisma saccharinum
GCCCCCACTGGAAGCGAAATTGAGCACATGTCTTATCTCTAACACATGGAAAATCAGCAAAAATAAAAAAACTTTGAACCCCCTTGGTGCTAATGTAATACTGAATGACCCTTAATAATACACAAAAGACAACACCATACTAATGAATGCCAAGCGTTCCGTTTCGTGAAAATTTCCTTTTCGAGCACTGCACAGAACAATTGTAACATGTGTTGCAAAGGTTTCTACAAGTGAAATGTGTGGTGAAGTGGTCTCCTCTTGACCTTTCATTTGGACTACCCGGGCTGCATACCCACTAAGCGCCGTACTTTTTCGACTTAAAAGATAGCTTCAGCTATTTACGGAACTCAATCAGAGACTCTTCTTGGGTTGGAGAGAGAAGAGGAATCCCTTTTGAAGCTTCCGCGGTCCGAAATTTTCAGAATATACTACTTTGGTCCTGACAAACAGATTGAGAGCAATTTCGAACCAAAATGCCGTTGGCCCCTTTATCTACCCTGCTCAAAGATGGCCAATTTCGCCTTATTTTCTGGCCATTTTTGAAGTTTCCGCGGTCTGAAATTTTCAGAATATACTATCTTGGTCCTGACAAACAGATTGAGAGCAATTTCGAACCAAAATGCCGTTGGCCCCTTTATCTACCCTCTGACCGCTTTGTGACAACAAGCCGAACACTTGAAATATCACGCCACCGTAAATCTCGCTATCGGAAAGCAAAGTTTCAAATGCAGCCTGTGAGGGGTTATTTCGAAGTTTTCCTGTGTACTGCTCAACAATCGAACAAACCTGACCAATAAGAAATTTGGAACTTTGTTCATCGTATGGCTATGAAAATTGAGCTGAATGATTGAGAACGAAATTCCGTCATAATTGTACATGTGTTTATTAACATGTTGATACTTGTTTTTGCAGATGTGTAAGAAGGATGTGAAAGAAATACACTTTGTTTTTAGCAGCATGCATTAGTGCAAGGTTTATGTGTAAAATTTTAAATCGTCATTCAATACAGATATTTATTTTTAGCTATTCAAGAAATATACACGAAATTTTCTCTTCTCCTCACGACTTTGTTTACATTTTACTCACGAAATTTAAACACCGTTATTCATGAAATTGTACTGCCTCTATTTATGAGATTAGAAAGACCCTTAGTTACGTAATTTTTTAGTATGCTTGTATCAGGTTACGTAGGTCACCCTGATATACTAGACTATCAGAAAATTGCCGGACTAGCTCTGTAGCGCGTCAACAGATGGTACCACAGGAGAGCGAGATGCGCTCTCAGCGAGAGTAAGCTGCAATCTTGATAAGGCAGTGCAGTGTTGTCAGGCGGAGGGAAATTGCTCGGAAAACGGGACCAAAAGAAAAAGGCAAAAGGGGGGAAATTTTGTTGAATCTCTCCGGACCATTTAAATAAATCCATTAATTTTTAAAGAAAATTTAGAATCCGGAAAACGTTTACAAAAACCGGGAAATTTTTTAGCATTTGGAGGGAAATATTGCGACGAAAATCTTACAACACTGAGGCAGTGTCCCTATGTTAACATCGGGACTTATTATAGTGGTGTTTTTGTGATCACGTGTGTGCTGCTATGATTACATCGTGAATCAACAAGTAAATGTGAAATATTGCGTTAAACTGGGAAAATTGGTCACTGACTGAGCTTCGCCAAGCTAACGGCGATAAGGCAACGAGTCCTATACAATGTTACGAGTGGTACAGGCGTTTCAAAAGCGGAAGAACGTTCCTTGAAGATAATGAGTGATCTGGAAGAACTTGCACGAGCAACACCCCTGAAAATGTGCTACGAATTCGGGAGCAAATGTTCGGAGAAGGATCAACAACATTACTGACATTGTTGATGTGTCGTACGGGTCAGTGCTGACAATTCTAATGTCGGAGTTGAACATGGGGCGAGTCGCTGCCAAGTTTGTCCCCCGACTACTGAACGTTGAACAGACCGTTAAGAGAGAGTTTTTGTTTTCTGCGACGTTCTGCAGGGTCTGAGGGAGAATATTCGGCGAAAACGACCGGATCTGTGGCGCGCGAACAATTGGATTCTCCACGAAGACAATGCATCCTGTCATCCAGCATTCCTTGTTCGTGAGTTTCTCGCTTACCACATGATATCGCTTCCGTACCCGCCCTATTCAACAGATTTAACTCCTACGGGCTTCTTCCTTGTCCCGAAAACGAAGCTGCAGATGAAAGGTCACAGTATCATATCATTGGCGAGATCCAGCGTGAATCGCAATAGGTTATGGACTCACTGGCATAGTATGACTTTGATGTCGCATTCCAACAGTAGCAGGAAGGCTGCGACCAGTGCATTGTATTAAGAACTAGTCCGGCAACTTTTTGATACACCGTTGTATAAACTTTTAGACTTTTAACAAGAAACAAACGTAATATTTCTCCCAACAGGAATGAAAGAGTACATGGAAAGAAGGGGAGTATGTGCATTTTTGAAAAATGTGTTTGCACTGGTACTACACAATGATAGCTAACACCTCAGAAAGTTTCAATTCAAAAGTGCAGATAATCACCAACTTATAGCGGCTTTAATATGAAATACATGGCAATGTTTCACTTGAAATCATCTTTCATACACATCCTCCCTTCTTTCCTGTTCTCTTCAGTTTGGTTTAGGAGCTTTCAAACGTTTCATTTCACTGGTGAAGAGAGATGAAATGTGAAAACTTTTACTGTTTTTCGTAGAGTATCAGACTAAACAAGGCGTGAAATGCTGTATTTGACCAAAGCATGGCTTCTATTATAAATTTTATTACATTCAATTTACGTATAAGGTTTGTGGAAGCAGCATCAAAACTAACCCTTTGATTACTGAAGCCCTGGATACGATTGTCGAGCAAATACATGTATGCAAGCGACATCTGTTCCCATATGCAGTTTGAAAAACGTGTTCCGGTAATTAACTTGTAATTTAACAATGATGAACCAGCTGATTACAAAACAATTGTTGACACAACATGAATTGATTTTGTTTTCAGCTAATGAGCTTCCTCTTTCATTGTGCAGCTAAGCATATAATGTATTGTTATCAAAATAGATTCAAATTAATTGTTTCGTATGTAGAAATACAACAGGTCGCAAAGGCGGTATGAGGGATAACTTACAGTAAATGAGTTCTTTTCGATATGGTAGGGGGCGTTGGGGGAAGATGAGCTCCCTAACGGGCGGTCTGCTGGCAGACAAGAAGAATGTAAAAGTAAGCACAAGAAACTGGGGTGAATGAAACGTCAATATATCTGTTAAGATTTCAACTTCCATTGGTTGTTGTGTCATTCTGAGAAACTACAATAAAACTGTATAAAGGCTATATCTCCAAACGTAATAGGTCTAATATGAAAAGTATTTGGTCAAAAATAACCCTTTCATCCAGTATTATGGGGATTACAACGCTCGATCCAGTCCTTCTTGCACAGAACTTAGGTTTGTGGTAACAATTACTTTAAGATGCGTGTTCCGTGTTAAACTAAATGTTAATTAACGTTATTAATAATAATAAGACAAACCATTATTTAATGTTTCAATTGAATTAGTTATTAACATTTAACCCATCAAAATATACTCTATATACTAAAAATGTATCGAAATATCGATCCAAAACATCGAACCTAAATATCAAACTAAATATCGTATCGAAATATCGAATTTAAATTTCGAACCGAAACATAGAAATAAATATCGTATCGAAATATTAATTTCGAGTATGTAAAAGTTTGACTATCGAAGTTTCGATGTTTTTCAACTATATTATATCGATTCGATATATGTATAAAAATTAAACCCCTGTAGACTATATACTAGGTGCGAAGTTCGCCCGAATCTTATGGAACCAACCAAACTCTAGTGTGTTTAAGGTTGCATACCTCCCAGAGTTTCATGGTCGTATCGTGTTAATATTCAAAGTTTGCATTCTTTTTACACTCAAAAGCTGCCAGTGAACTATTGTATTTCTAATGGATTTGCATTGAACGGGGCTTATTTTATTGTCTCGTAAGAATGATATAAGGAAATTTCGCCGAGCGACCATATTCCATGTCTTCTAGAGGATTACGTTGACCGCCGCCGTTCAGATTGGTTCCCATTAAACGTATCCCCTTTGTACAATCCTAAAATATAAGTCAAAAGCCTTTCCCAACCATTTACAGATTGCGGACCCCTTGATTTCCTATTAGACTCTTTGCGGAGCCCTGTTCCTACAACCAAGGAAAATATTAAACATACTAGGGGCGTTCGGAGTCCGAAGTCATCCGGAATTCGGAAATATTTAGATTCCGGGAATTCCGAAATTCTGACATTCCGGAATTCCGAGTGCCGCGGTGGCTCAATGGTAAAGCGCTCACCTCTGCCACTTGGAGTCGTCGGTTCGACTCCTGCTTGTACCATGAAGGTTTTGTGGTGGACCCGTTATCCATCCGGTTTGATCCAAATTTGCCTAAAGTCTTACAAATTAAATTCAAACTCATAATTTGGAATTACCAAATTCCGACTTTCCGAAAGTCCGAGATTCCAAGTTTCCGACTTCCGGAAATTCCAGAATTCCGACTTTTCGGAATCGCAAAAAATAGCATTCCGGTTCCTCAATTCTGGTTTCTAGTCCGGAATGTTCCGGAATTGCGAAAACCCCTAATACATACAGTGTCAACAGATCTTTTTTCGTTATCTATGGCTTTTTCTTTCTGACAATTGAATACATTTTGCTGACAATAGTTATGCTGACCGTACGTCCCAAATTTTTGGGACAGTTCTGAATTTCAATAAACAAGGACCCTATAATTTAATTTGATAAGTACATTTGAAGTAAATTTGACAAAAAAATGTTTTATTATAAGTGTTGGTAACGGTTGATTTATTATTACCGTAATTTAAAGTTTTGTTTTGAGAAATAATTTTAAAAAATACTTTCAAGAGGTTATACCAATTATTGAGGCACTGAACTCGCCTTTTAAAGCGCATTAGTTATTATGATTATTTTCAGTGAGCATGATTATTTAAGTTCCTCTAAATTTTGAAGTTCTGAAGTTGGTGATAAAGATTCTATAGCCCGATTGCAAAGACATAGACCATGGGTTAGGCTAAACTAGTGCATTTGAAAATTTATGCTTAAGCCTGAGCCTAACTGAGACTAACAAGTAAACCTAGGGAACTGTAGATATGCCGATTTCGTTGAAACTCCGGGAAAGTATGTTGCAAGTAATATAATTTGGAGCCCCGTTTTCCGTTTTGGCCCATAAAACGCTTTACAAATGTTTTTAACCAATCTTCCCACCTGACAATCACGAAAAATTAGTATGTTCAAGACCATATTAAAATTGTCCTAACTTTGTCAATTTTCATCCGATTTTCACGAAGTGTGTTTTAAATTGAAGGGAAAACAATCCTCTATAAGACGAAGAAGTTTAATTTGTCATTACAGTTTATAGTGAAACCTACTTTCTTACCGTTTCAATTATAGTGAAATAGCTTTTGCAAGCATACCCATCTAGAATATACCCATCTACTGAAATATTTCGGCCATATATTACTAATATATTATATTGTCAATATATGATATTTTGAAATGATACATTTACATATTACTAATGACTGTTTTACTAAATCATTAAAAAAACTGTTTCTTGTTACATTATTATTTTGTATTTCGAAATATTAAATAAAAATCTATAAGGGCAGTTTTTGAATTAATTATATAATATTGGAATTAACATTCGAGTGTAAAAAATAACTTCGCGTTTTTACAGCGTCGTTTCACGTTTCTGTGTATTGACAGACACTATCATTAAATCATGATTTAAAAACTGCTATATTCTTATTTATTGTACATACACTGGAACTTTGATATTCGGCACATATGTATTTATCTGGATATGTATTTCACAATCTATTTTTATTAGTAGAGTTACATATAATTTAGTACATGGATATAGTACTAACGATTGCTTGGAAAAGCTATTTCACTATAACCGAAATGGTAGGGAAGTGGGTTTCACTATAAGCTGTAATGACAAAAAAACTTCTTTCGCTTATAGCGGATTGCTTCCCCTTCAATTTAAAACAACAATCGTGCAAATCGGACGAAAATTGACAAAGTTAGGACAATTTTAATATAGTCATGAACTTTGTTATTCTTCGTGATTGTCAGGTACACTGTTAAAAATGACTTTCTCAGAAATGAATAAATTTTCCTACTCAAAAAAAATCGAGTAAATTTTACTTGAAAGTTTGAAACAATATTCTCAAAAATTAAAATTTGAGAATGGTAATTCTCAAATACGAGCTAAGGCGTACTTTTCAAATGTGAGCTGATGCAATTATTCAAACTGTGTGTCTCTGGAAAGGTAATATTACAATCCTGCGAGATAATTAAATGAAATCTGTAGACATAGTTTATTATCTGGCGAGCCTTGTAAAAGAATATCGTAAACAAGTGCAATGATCTCAAACATACAACAAGAACTAAATTCTCTGTCGGACAGTCCAATCTGTATCGCTGCGACTGCATGTGATATTCATACGCGGGCGTGATCGGGGCAAAAATAAAACATACTGTCGGGATTTAAGTTTAACTCTTCTGATTCCTAACGTTTATTTTTCGTAAGATTCTGAAGTGTGTTTACCTGTTGTGGTAGTAATAAACTCCTAATAAAGGTGAATGAGTTTCATAACATACTGTCGCCTGTTGCATTCCCTGCGTCTGTCAATAGATGTCTCTACTTGTAACGGTGCAAAATTGAAGTGAGTAACTGCTTTGTATTATGCTAAATTGTTGCTTTTTGTGTTGCATTATTGGCACATGATTTAAATATGTTTAATAATGATTCGTTATGCAGATTAAAGCGATTGTACAAACACAATGGAATATTGTAAAATGTTATGTACCTCAGATGGATATGTACAGCAGGAATGTAAATTATGTATGCAGGGTGCAGCATGTACAGGGGGATATTTATACTTATTCTCTGTTCAGTAAATATTTTTATCTTTGCCGCCTACATTTGACTTTAGTTAGATGTAGTAGAGGGCTTTTCTGTGGGTGCAGAAAGGAGTTGAGAAACACTGGTGCGATCACGGATAAGGTTCTCTACTGCTAGGTGTAGTCTCACTACAGGTTATACTTGGGATAATTTTGAATACATATTTTCTCATCTTCATTCGCTCTCAACGTCATTTTGAGTAAATTCCTTCTCACAATGTGAATATGTTTCTCTCAATTTCGAATAAATATTTTGTCATTTTTGTAGCTCTCATAACGATTTTGAATAATTACCCTCTCAAAACTTTGAAACAAATGTTCTAATTTTGACTAACTATTTTCTCATTTTCGTAGCTCCGGAGCTATCTTTTGAGTCATTACGTTCTCAACATTTTGAGCATATGCTTCGTCACTTTTGAATATATTTCTTCTCATTTCTGAAAATAGTCCCAACTTTTCTCATTTTTGAGCCGAAATTTAAACTCATTTTCGAGTCGTTTTACCTCATGTTTGAGACTTTTTTCTCATTATCTGAGAAATATTTTCTCATTTTTTGAGCATGTGTTCAAAATTAAACAAAATTTAGTCGGAGCCAGATTGAGCCCAAAATTTTCTCAAATTCGAGATTTTTTTTCGTTTTTGAATAAACGTTTTTAACAGTGTAGGAAGATTGGTTCGAAACTTCACTTTCATTATACTTTCCCGGAGTTTCAAGGAAATCAGCGTATCTAGAGTTCCCTAGGTGTACTTATAAGACTAGAACTCCGCCTTTGAAATCAGTCTTAAATTTTTGTATTTTCAAAGTCGATGTTATTTTTTTTTAATAAAACGCAAATTTTAAGCTAATTTTATGGTTTGGAAAAAAAAGCTTTTCGGGATTTGACTCTCGTAATAAGGATGGGGACAATTACATCCCGAAATTGACTGTCCCGGATCTTTCCCGAAATTGACTTGGGAAAATAGGGTCACCGTAACAACACTGTAAACATCGAAAAACAACTACCAGACAGTCAGACTATTTTCTTGGCGTCAATTAGGGAACAAGGGGTTTCCAAACCAAGAAATCTTTTGGAGAAGATGTAACAGCCTAGTTGCTGTTCCATTTTTAATGTTATTTTCTCCCCTTTTATTTTCTAGTCTCTGTTTTGTTTCCTTTCTGTGTGTTCTCTTTGGTTGGTTTTAGGCTCTTTGAGCGTGTTTCGTTTGGATTTTGCTTTGGAATTTTAATCGTTATCCATCCAGGTTTTCGTTAGTCACGCAGCAATGACTTGGATCTAACGCTTGTCTTTGATTGGACCCTAGTCAATGCTTCGTGACTTGTTTTTTGCTGATTGGTGTGAATCAGCCTTCTTCTCCGTTTGCTGGGAAAACTGCTCTCCCACGCCATGTTAGTTCAGTTCCAATTTTTAAAACGAGACGAATAGATGCATGGGCTTTCCGTCATCTGTACTTCCTAAGCCCTGTCTACGATTGGTAATTAAAAACACCATATTTAGCATAATTTTGATTTAGACTGTTTTCGTCCATACCGGAAAATATATTAAATCGTATTAAGAAGAATAAAACCGATATAAGTGCTAACAGGACTTTTTCAACATCATTATTTCGGAATTTTCAACTCATTAAAATTTTATAATATTTTTGTTTTGAGATTATTTATCAAAATGTACAGTATGTTCTAAATTTTAGTATGGGGCCGCTATTAACCGAATTCTTACATTACAAGTATCGGTTCGTTGGATTTTAATAATCATATGCCAATTTCTTGTCTCCAGTTTTCCAAATCTATTCGAAATTCCCGGTTAGCCATGTTTGACAGCTACCGCATATTTTCCTTATTTGATCAAATTAGCAACATGTCTGTTCGACTATTTTTGCGTACCGTTTTAATGCTAATAGTAAATTTTAATTTATTCGACATGGTTCGATAATTTTGGTTTCAACTCCAGCCACTATTCTCCGATGAAACAGTCATATTTTATAATATTATTTTGTATTTTCAAGATTTATTCAGAACGTCTTTTGTATAAGGTAGTAATCATCTGTAATGACGTCACACAATTAATAACGTTAAAGTGATTCTTTCTTTACCATGTATTTTGGACTAGAACTTCTTTCGTGTAAGTAATACTGTGCTAAAACTTTTCTAAAATATTTCGGGAATAATTTGTGAAAATAACAACGAAATTTATTAATTATTGTAGAAATTATGGACATTTATGTGTGACTACGTAACTTTCAGTTCTGCTTAATTCAATGTATACCAGCGATTCAAATTTGTTTGTTTTTACAATTCAACAGTAATTCTGTTCAGATTCTTATGAACTATCATATCAGAAAACGTGCGATGTGTAAATTCAAAGCAATAAATTGAAATACTGAAATTTTTATATTTCTACGAACAATCGTGTGTATATGTTCAGTGAACCTAGTGTAGAAACTTCTCAGTTAACCAGGTATGATCTACGGCATTAGTTGATAATCCTCGTACAGTGTTTAGTAAGATTTATAATGTGCAGTGAGTTATTTAATGTTTGACTTGATATCTATTGGAAATTAGCTACAAATCGTTACGTGAAGTTGACAGCAATTGATACTCATTATTTCTGTGTTTCGGTAAACCTATCGTTTTGAGTGATGTGATTTTAATTAGATTAGATCGGTTCATAAATCCGTAGACCAGTGGTAGGATTCTTTCGCCAGCTGAGAAGTGATAACTTGGGAAAGGAACTATATATTGAATTTCTGGTTATTTCTGCGTTGACATATGAAGTGACTCCAGCATGTGATTTGTGTGAATAAATATTATTTGCGTTTTGCGTTATGACACTGCGTTTGGATTGAGTTGCGACCGTCATTCATTGTGTTCGTTCGTCTTTATTTCAGGAATTGCGATTCCAGACTTCAGGTGTGGGCCCTACTAAGGTAAAGGTAAGACATGGTCTTTTGCCACCCTGTAGACTTCGAAGTGAGTAAAGACATAGTATGAGTCACATATGAGTCGTTATGCGTATTATCGTTTGAGATTATTTCCCAAGTAAAGATTTACGTTTTCTTTCTTAATCTGTCGCTAATCTGAACCAGCTGGTACTTCGGAATATGAACTGACGATCTAATTAAACGATTGGAGGTGTCGCCTTACCGGTATTTCCTCCCTCGATCTAAATTAATTTTTTACAGCGATCACAAGGATCTGGAATCCTCTTTCCCAGATATTCTTAAATCTGGAAAGCATTTCTGCGCCGCTCGTCTGGGGTGTAGAAAATGTTTGGAGCTAGAGGTTAGGTTAGATGCGTTGCGTAGGTACTCTAGGCTCCTGGCGACCCTATTTGTCTGTGTGATCCTCTTTTGGGATCATTAGGTTGGGGACGTTGCAGTTTTTTGCGACTCCAGCCAGGATTGCCAAAAAACCTGTGCGCTACAAAGACATTATCTAAAAACAAGAAGGCTACACGCAGGAGTTGTTAGTGCTTATATTAGCTGTTCCATTTCTTTTGAGTTCAAGCAGCTAGTGAAAATCCAATTTGAGGATATCAGACCATTAAATGTTGTTGTTGCGGCCCCTTTACATGCTTGTCGAGGGCCTCTGGGAGTCCGCGGACCCCAGGTTGGGAAACACTGAGTCAAATAATTTGGAATATTTTCCATTCAAGTACATAATGAACAAAATCAAACTTGTCCTCAAAATAGAATCTTTTCTGTACGCGTGATCTCGAGTTCAAATCCGGTCTGGATCCATTGAACACGAGTGTTTGCAGCGAGGAAAATCGTGACGTCACAGTACTCTTGCGAGAGTAAATAATTGCTTACCAACAATATCTTTACAGTTACGAATTTAACGACTTTTCAGTGATTTCATTGCGTATAAAGAAAAATGTCTAACCTGACTTTTCTAATCTATCTCTGTGAATTTTGTGAAATGTTTAAAGTGCGTATTGTTTTTATCGTGTAAAAGGAAAGAAAAGTATAACTTGATTTTAACTAATCTATTTCCGTGAAATAGGATACGTAAGCAAAACCAAGTTGTTTCGAAACCAGAAAGCAAGAAAGTACTGATTTTTAAAAATAGAAAAAAATCTCGATGTGGAAGGGAGTCGAACTAAGAACCACTGGTACGTAGGCCTGACCACGGAGCCACTTGATAAATAATGCTTTGGTAGTGCTTTTTATACATACGTCCGTAAACGCCTAACATATACCACTAGTAACGCACTGTCCTAATGCCATGCATGTTCCACTCTCCAGACATAATTCATTGGGTGGAGGGGTTCGTAAAGGACCTTAATCATAATTTAAAAAAACAAAACAAAATCAAATTGTGTAGTAATACTAACAAACCGGAAGTATTACTACTACAAAGAGTTTGATCCTTGTTTATTACTATTTCAATTTCATTATTTGAGGAAGTCCTCTCGTAACTAACGCTTATTATTCATCAAGTCTATTATATCAGAGACCAGGACGAACTAAGTCAAAATTAGATCACGAAGTCTATAAATAACTCAACGACAACTTCAGTAGTGTAACGAAGTTGTTAATCAAAGATCAAACTGATATAACCCTTCAATTTTATCAATTGAATCTTTGCTATATTTAAACATCAGTGCACTTAAAAAATATATATGAAACTACAATTCAGAAAAAAATAGCGTCGATGTATTAAACGAGAACCTAGATCAATATCTGAGAATATAATAGTTATTTCGTTGAAACCCGCAGAGAGAAAGCTTGGCTGCTTCCAATCAACTTAATTGGCATGCCGTCCGCAGAACCCGCTCCCATTAATTAATGGATTGGTAGGGGGCCTCTACTCGGGTGAATGGTGAGATTACAAGAAATAAAAGCGAGAGCAAAAAGGAAGGAGTATCGGAGGGATTTTCTATTTAACTTTGCTGTGGAAACAGAATTCCGAATGGAAAACCCGGACAAAAGAAAAGGATATTCATTCAGAAGCGGAAAGTAACCATGAATGGACTTTATTCTCTGTTAATTCCTAGAAAAAGAAATTAGAAGCTGAAGGATAAATGAAACGAAGTAAGTGAGACGGAAAATATCAGCTCTGATAAGACTGATTTTTCGCCATTATACAGCAGAAATCCATGTTATTTCAGATGTCATCGCAGAGGCTGCGTCCTCTGGTAGAAAAGGTTGAATTGGCACTGTGAAGTCATCACAAATTGACAGATTTTTTTCAGCTCTTTTCTTATAACTAACTAACTTGATGGCTAACAGAACTTGCGCGTTTATAACCACACTAATAGTAGCTCCCGAACTCTATTTGTTACTAAAATAAGTTTAGGTTAGTTTCTGTTTGGTGATCGATAAAATTAAATTAACTTCATAAGGAACTGGTTAGATTGAATCACTTTTTTTTATAACTCAACCAGGTTAGTTCTCTATTTGCAGCCGTAATAATGTTTTACATAATCACTAGGATCACTGCATGCAAGGGGTGCCACTGTTCTGTTCAAGAAAATCGGGACAGACTTTGGGAACAGTTTTAAAGAGGGTTTTAGGACCGTAACGAACTTCTTCTGAAGTTAGTACTTACGACTAACTTAACTAAAATAAAGTGTACTTTTTCTTATTTATTATTTAAGCAAAACATTTTTTTGTCACATTTTAAAAATTCTTCTCCAACCCTTGTCAAAATGAGAAAGCCGAGACCATGCTTTTCAGCACTGTCAAACTCACAAGTTGGAAAACACAGAACAGCCTCTCGAATTTCGGGCTGTAAAACTCACGGTCGGAAAACTCACGCCACCTCTTCCCATCACAATCTGCGTCCCGACGAACATTGAATCGGGATGCGTGACAACGGGCAGAAAATCCGGGTCGTCCCGACAGAATCGGGACAGGTGGTAAACCTGCTGCATGCATCCAAACTACATAGCTTCATATGTTTTGTCATTCAAATGTTAGTTTTTCTACACATGAATATCGTTGGTCATTGAGGTTCGTCAATTCTTCCGTAACCAGAGGTATGTATACCTTAAAGTATAGTTCATCCTTAAACAGACACTTGATCTGTGCGTTATATCAAATACCCAACAGACTACATTGGATCTGAAATGTCATTATCTAATTCCACATTATAATCAATAGATACAACACAATACTGAAATCCTGATACGAAATATTATCACCATTTAAATATTATCCTCAATTTTTCTATATATTTACTTTCTTTACTATAGATGTCTTCCAGTATCATGTTCATTCAACCTAGACTTCATTTGTTTTAATGATAAAAGCCTCTAACTCGGATAACACAACAACATACTATCCATAAACATGACTCCATAGATATAAGAATCATCTGATTATTCACGCATTTATATTTTACTATTCCAACACGCACTAACAAATATTCCAATATGAATTTTATTCTGAGAAGATCAAACAAGTTTTCATCATGAACGTAGAAGGTTCTCGAAGATTCCTTCTAATATTGTCCTCCCAATGACGTCTCGAGCTTTTGGGTGGGATTCATTACAAAAAGACTATTGAATGTGCTTAATAGGGTGACAGAAAAGAAAACTGAATATTAACAGTATTGCTTTCATTAGGGATCGTAATGTTCTTTGTAGTCTCACTAGCTGATTTGCGCTCCCGTTCGTGCGGGGTGAGTGAAATACGTAGCCAACACTAACAGTCGTACTACTACTACTACTACTACTACATTTACAGCTACTGCTACTAATACTATTATTAGTAGTAGTATTTACTTATATCTTACTTATTATACATTTTTATTATCCTACTCATTGATTTATTAATAACATTACATTTAATCTGCTTTGAAACATTATATCTAAATATTTCTGGTTTGCACCAATCCAAATTTGAATTAAATATATAAAATTCTTATTTATTTCTCATTGTTGTTTCAAATTAAAAAGAGAAATTTAAACAAGGAATTATTGTTTTTATTAATTAGCTTGCGACACAGTCACTTCAAATGACTTAAAGTACCTAAATGATTTTGTCCTTATCCCAAGGAACACGTATTCAAAATTTGGTGCAAATCAATGCAAGCATGTAGATTTGCATAGTGTTCAGAAACACCAAATTTCGAATTTACATACCAGGTGTATGCATAAGTTTTTACCGTTTTTTTTGGGTAAAGAAAACACGTAATTTTCAAGGGAAATTAATTTTGTTTTATTCAAAATATTGGCCATCGGCTTCTACACATTTCGCCCACCTTTCAGGTAATTGATGCATACCATGCCAGAAAAACTGCTTGTCTTTTGCAGCAAACCATTCATCGAGCCATTTTCCAAAGTCTTCGAAATTGCTGAAGTGCTGCTCTGCGAGCGTGTGCCCCATTGATGCGAAGAGGTGATAGTCAGATGGCGCCAGGTCTGGGGAGTACGGCGGGTGCGGAAAGATGTCCCATCCAAGCGATTTCAAGGTGTCTTTCACTGGTTTTGCTGTGTGAGACGGCGCATTGTCGTGTAACACAATCACTTTGCCATGTCTTCGGGCCCATTTCGGTCGTCTTTCGATCAATGCGTGATTTAAATTAATCATTTGTTGGCGATAGCGTTGTGCATTAACGGTTTCGCCGGGCTTCAAGAGTTCATAATACACAATACCGCTCTGGTCCCACCAGACGCAAAGCATGGTCTTCTTGCCGAAGTGACTTGGCCTTGGTGTTGAATGACCAGCTTCCCCAGGTGAAAGCCACAATTTTTTCCACTTCGGGTTTTCAAAATAAATCAATTTTTCGTCACCAGTCACAACTCGATACAAACAAGATTTTCTTTCGTGGCGTTGAAGCAGCATTTCACAAGTGACTTTGCGATTTTCCATTTGACGTTCATTCAAATCGTGTGGGACCCATAGTTTATTGATCTTCCCCATTGCTTGTAAACGTCTGCTAATTGTTTCTTCTGACACATTTAATGCTTTTGCCAATTGCTGTTGAGTTTGAGATGGGTCATCCTCCAATAACACCTGATATTGCTCGTTTTCGCCCTTTTGTGGTCTACCAGAGCGCGCACTGTCTTTCACATTCAAATCACCACTTTTAAATTGTCGAAACCATGTCTCATATGTTCTAATCGATGGAGCGTGTTCATCACTATATGTTTCTACCAGCACAACGATGACTTTCAACAACCTTTTTCTTTTGATTAAATAAGAAAAGCAATGCGTGCCGCAAATGTTCTTTTTCAGGCACAAACTTCGACATGATCACTGAACGATAAAACAAAGACGCTAGTGTTTGGAGGACTCAACTTGTGTGTGTTTGTAGTTTAATGTTAGACGAACAAAATGACGTATGTGTCAAATGAATACGCTGCGTACTTTTCGCTGGCGCCATCTCTTAGGTAAACCGGAAACTACTTATGCATACACCTGGTATCTATAGATTTCCGACTTTGAGAAACAATATGAATATTGTTAGTCTATTTTCAACACAAATTTTCATTATTTATAGTTAATGTAATTATACTGTAGATAATGAATATTAAATGAAAGCGAGTTTTATACGTGATGGATCAATAAAAGAATTAGAATGAATAATTTAGATATCGGATTATTTTCATGAAATATATCGTCACCCTGGAACCAGAAGGTACTATGTCCACTTTTTTTTCCAAAATAGAGTTAACACTGCAGTCAATGACCTTGTACTGAAGGGCATCAACCCCACAAATAATATCTCACAAAACGAGCTCCAAGTGTCTAGAAATGTTAGAAATGAAATGAATTTAGACAGACTTTAAATGGAACTTCAAACTTTAAAACTAGTTTTTCTCAAAAGTAGGAGAGTGAGCAAAAGTACATTCTGGTTCCAAGGTGACAATATCAGGATAATTAGGGAAAGCTATATCTGAATCATTTAGATGACAGTAAAGCGATTTGTTGGTTTGACACTTATTTTGAATTCGGATTCCGGATGACAGAAAAATCTGTATTACCAACATTCGAATAAAAACGGATAAAGATGAAACTGATAATTTGGACACTCGGGGATCATTTTGATGTCGATTATCCTGAACATTTGGATAACAAATAACTCTCATGGTGAATTGTTTGGGTGAACTATGAGTGAATCTGATTACAATTCATGAGATAATTTGATATCAGGTGTCGGAAGTTCCGAATTGTCAATTTTCCAAATTACTCTGATCTAAGTAAAACTGATATTAATTTTCTTTGCAACAGAGAAAGAATGAAAAATGTTTCCCTGTAGTAAAAATTGATTATAAATAATTTTACTGACTCAAGTAAAATATCAACTGAGAGTCATCTCTCTGCCGTAATTCGTAGTAATTTCTAACAATCAGTGCGAGTTAACATTATTTTGAATATCGTCCTTACTTACCAACGTCAGATAACGTTGGAAGCCAACATCAAGCAGATTGTAACTGAATTAAGGATTTTCACCAAAAGGAACAGTTTGGAGAAAGGAAAAAATACTTTCCAAGTAAAACTATTGGACATTTGCGTGACTGGACTGATTCGGAATACTTTTTTGACAGTTTTGTGAATTTGCCGGAGCTATTCCAGTTTCGAGTAGACAACCTAAATTTACAGTTATTATAGACTAACCTTTAAGATGACTGTTGCAAATGATTCAGTTTAAGGATTGTACTAGTGACTTTATGAACAATTTGTGAGAAATATATGAACGCTTAACAAGTTAAGAATTTTATTTTGTTTTTATTATACATGAACAAATATATTCACACGTTCCTCCAATTATTTCTCCGTTCCAATATGGCTTCTTGCCAATGAATTCGACTGTAACTAACCTTGTTGAATTTATACATTTCTTAGCTACACAAATAGATAATAAAGGTCAAGTAGATGTAATTTATAAGACTTTTCGAAAACCTTTGATGTCATTAATCACGATATCCTTCTTAGTAAGCTTGTAACTTTCAACTTTTGTTTTTCACTAATTGGTGCAAAACAAACATGTTGTTATTAAACATTACAAAATGTAGTGTAATGTCTTATACGTAAAAGAAACTATTTGAAATTCGATTACAATATTGATTCACAATTGGTGCGAGTAGATTCTATTACGGATCTTGGTGTGACATTAAAGCCCAACCTCTCGTTTGATATACACATTAAGCGTATTATTAGTGAAGCTCACAGGAACCTCGGGTTTGTAATGAGATTAGGAAGCGATTTTTCAAATATTAATGTTCTAAAAATTTTATATACAACGTATGTTCGGTCAAAGTTAGAATATGCTGCAGGAATATGGCATCCTAATACAAAGAAGAACACTCGCCAAATAGAAATTACAGTCTAAATTTGTTCGCTTTCTGACTTCCAAAGAAACAGGAATATATCCTAAGTTCGAAAAGTACTTAGACCTAGCAAACAAATACACATTACGATCTCTGGAAAACAGAAGAGTTATTTTCTATTATCTTTCCTACACAGTCTACTACATAGCAATATTAACTCGGAAAACTTATTGTCAGAGACGTCCTGCACATAATTACTCGACCTCATGATGCAGTTTTCCATCTCCCGGCCCAAAGGACGAATATATTAGATATATCGCCTATTAGGAGAATGTGCTCTTTATATAATTGTATTCTTAAAACGTGTCCTGATATAGATATATTTAATATGAAAATAAGTCATTTTCATTCGTATATAAGGTAATGAATTGTTTTGACAGAATTTATCACTATGAATCTCCAAATATATGAATCTGTGTGTGTGTAGAATATGACATGTATGTTGAACACCTCAACTAGGTATCCAACCTGTCGTGTTCAATAAATAAATAAATATTAATTCACCATTTTTCCTGTCATAAACTAGAAGTGGGAGACGAATAGGAATTAAACTGGTCCAAGTCACTTGACGTGATAACAGACACACTCAATAGTTAGAAAAATGCACGTTATTGAAACCACTCAATTTTGAACTTAAATGAAGCCATCTCGTACTTCAATCCTTATTCTATATGATGTTAGAAGAAAACGTCAAGGTCAATTTATTTGATCATAAGAAAATTGACATTTTCTTCGATAATTCCAATTTATAGCAGATTTTCCGTAAATTATTATGAATGCTTATCCCCAAACATTTTGCTAAACTGAATCAACAACGAAATGATTGAACAAGTGGCTCGGAATGAATGAATATTTTTGGCTTGTGACTAATGAACCATTCTATAGTGAAAGAATCTGTAAATATAACTTTGATTAAAGCTTTAATACCCTTTTCCTCTGTTTCAAGGTTTTTGCATCAATATGTTCTATTTAGGGAGCAAATATTAGATTTCTCCAGTCACATCACCTCTTCCTGTCTCCAAAAATAGCTCTTCGTGGTACACGAGGAAGGTCTTATTTTTATTTTTTCTACTTGATAACCTCATTCATAAATCAACGAACATAATTCAATATCCTGTTTCGATGTTCATTGAGTATGCTTTTCTCGGTACACACTTACCACTGAGAGAGAGTGGTAACTGAACTAGCAGCGAATGCCTCTACTTTCACTATCGTTTAGACTAGAGGACTCCTGCTCCCGCGATAAAGTTTTCGTTGGTAATCCTTTAGGGTGGATCAAGCTACCTTAGTATGGTGATAACGGCTGCTGAGTTTATATCCGCATTCAAGAGGCCTGCAGGTTGGAGTCTTTCTATCGGCCATTCTGGCTGATGTTTTCTTCTCAGCTTTACTAAGCGAATGCAAGGATGGTACCGTGACGAAAGCACTGGTTTTCACTCACCTTTTACATGTAGTTGAATGGTGTACTTTTTTGCCATATATTTCCTCATCATGTACTGTCAAGATCTGAAACCAAAATTAGAATAACTTCAAAAATATATTAACACTCTACATTCCGTAGTTGACTTTTGGACCACCTAGTTTGCTCTTTTTCTTAACTTCTTTGATATTTTGTCACCTTGGAACCAGAAGGTACTATGTCCACGTTTGCTACTTTTGAGAAAAAAACAGTTTTAAAGTTTGAAGTTCCATTTAGAGTCTGTCTAAATTCATATAATTTCTAACATTTCTAGCCGCTTGGAGGTCGTTTTGCGAGATATTATTTTGGGGGTTGATGACCCTTCAGTACAAGGTCTTTGACCGTAGTGTTGCCAAAAAGTGGACAAGGTGCCACCTGTTGGTTCCAAGGTGACTGTTCCTTTAATTTCCATGTAGTTTGTTCTGTTTCTGTATTTTTATATGTACTTTGTTTTTAGGTATTTCCCTATGGTTTCTGCTTCACTTGTATGCTTGTATGTTGCTCGTTTTTTCACTTTATACTCTTAGGTAGTTTGTCTCCAATGTACTCCTGTGAATTGTATTTGCCTATGTACTTCTGTGTCATTTCCCTTTCCTTTGTACTTTCATGTATTTTACTTTTTCTTGCACTTCTATCTATTTTGGTTTCGTGTATATTCTTATATATTTTCTCTACCTTCGGACTTGAATGTAGTTTGTTATTCATTTGAACTTATATGCAGTTCGTGCTCTATTGTACGTCCAGGTAGTTTGCTTTCGACTTGTACTTATACTCGTATGCAGTATGTCTACTGTTATATATTATTTGTTATCCCTTGTACTTCTATATAGTTTTTCTCCCCTTGTACTTCTATGCAGTTTGTATTCCTATGTAGTTTTATATAGTTTGTTTTCCCTTAAACTTGTATGTAGTTTCTCTTCCACTTAGATCATGTAGTTTTTCTATCCTTGTACTTTTATGTCGTTTACTTTCCTAGGTACATCTGTATAGTTTCTTTGCACTTTTAGGTAGTTTGTTATTCCTTGTACGTATATGTAGTTTGTGTTCTCTTTGATTTTCTGGGTAGTTTTATTTATTCCTTGTACTTTTATGTAGTTTGTTTATCTTGTAGTTTGTTTTTCTTGTTCCTTAATATAGTTTGTTGTCCTTTGCACTTAAATATGGTTTATTGTCTCCCTTGAACTTCATGTATTTTTTAATACTTTGTCCTTCTATGTAGTTTTTCCGTTACATTTTTACGTTGTTTGTTTCTTCCTTGTAAATCTATAGTTCGTTTTCCTCCTGCAATTCTATGTAGTTAAGTTTTCTTGTAAATAATTGCTAAAGAGTTAAAGTTAAGAACAGCTAATGTATGATCATCGTAAAGGCATATAAATTTCAATTTCTATTAAGAGAAAAAATCGTGAATATAGAAGGATCAAAACATAACCCATTAGAATGATTTCGTAACTTTATCTTTTCCGTTATGTCAAAGAGAGAGCAAAAGTTGAGCACTAATTCTTTCCACTCCCATTGATTTAGTTCTACAATAATTAGTAGCTTGGTATTTCACCATGAATAAGGATATACGTGCATACGGTATTACATCTAAGGCAATAATGGAAATGTAACTAAAAGAAAATAATGATATCTGTTGCTAATCACCTTGGATGAATCGCTTCCCCAATAGAAAAACAATATGGTTTTCTGCTAAGGAAATGAGCTTTATCGATGTATACTAAAACCATAGAAAACAACAGTACTTGGAACCAAAAAGAGGATAAAAAAAAGAATAAATTGGAGACAGAGTCCGTTTCGGATTTCTCCTGTTTTGTGGGGGAAACTGCCTCCTCCTACCATATCGGAAAACGAGATCTATGGAAAGGCTACGAGAACCTCTTTCTCGTTTACCGTTCGCTGGAAACTTTTACTAGATTTATAGGTCAATAACCTCTGACTTCACCGCTCATATATCTCCAGCACTGCCCTCTACACTTGGGAGGTCTATGAAGCACGACTGTACTTCCAGCAGAAACCCGCAAAGGATATCTCCAGCACCAAACGCGCTTTCCGAAGAGGAGGAGATGGAACAAAAGAACAAAGGCAATTTACATTTAATTACTGTTGCTAATGTGGTTCGTGGGTGGTAGCCGGGGTTTCCGTACAGTTAATGATAACAACCGTCGCGTTCTAGTTAGAACTGTTATTACAAGCATATCTATTTACATGTAGCAACTGGTATGGAAAAATAAAATACTCCGAGTTGCTTAGTTACCAATTGCTTCCCAGAAAGAACACGAGGCAATAACTGATTTTTCATTACAACAATAAATGTAAAGAGCTTGTTAGATAATTGTAGGAGACCAAAATAATTAAGAGCAATAAAACGAAAGTGTTTTCATTTTATATAATGATTTAATTAATTGTAATGGACAATAAAGACATCAATACATTAATTTCACTTGAAGTATTGAAGGGATATCTACCACCAGGGTATCAGGTGAGAAGAACCCGGTGCCAAAAGAGAACGAAGCCAAAACGGCCGCAATCAAAAGGGCCCGGGGTCAAAACGGCCCGAGGACTAAACGTCTAACAGAATGAAACTCAAGGTGTACGTCTAACAGAATGAACGATTAGTTAAATGCTGCCTCATACAAAGTAATTATACTGTTTATGCACGTCAAATAGCCCCAGAGATGGCGCTGTCAGTTGTACTGAAATATTTCAAATTTTTCGACCTCATGTGTGATGTATTATGTAAACTTTTTGTGTTATTCTTTTTATCTACTTTTCTCTTTGTTTTTATGATTGTCTTTGCAACTTTCTATAAGGCAAAACTGTAATTTATTGTTCAACACTGTAACTTGCTGTACTTCGTATCACTATCTGGTTCTTATAGGTCCACCATAGAAGTCAGGGTATACAAGTGTAATAAACCTTATTTTGTTCAAATTTTGTTCAAAACTGAACAGCTATAGAAATTAATTGAATTAAACTATAACAGTTTTGGTGATTGTGTAGTAACTCCTGTACTACTGATCTGATTGCCTGATCAGAAACATTTGTGCTTTGTAATGTGTTATTGAGTTCATAGCTAATTTATTAATAACAATCAACGCTTAAATCCTGTGGCACCTAATCTAATGCATGGAAAGTTGAAACATAGTGGGTACAAGTGATTACTCTCGGACCCCTTTGACCAGGGCCATTTTGTCCTCGGCTCCTCGGCAGGGTGGCCAGACGTCCAGGTTTGCGTGAAATTGTGTCAGTGTCCCTAGAAAGGTTTTCGGGACGTTTAAATGCCCCCCTTTTTTTTAAATGACCAATTTTCTTAAAATAATCTAGGAGTTTCTGGCGGTTTGCAGCTTTGTCCTTTCTCGCTGATCATGTGCTGGCCATGGAAATTTAACATTTACAGTGAACATGTCTCAAAGAAAATAGTACGGTGGAATTTGTCATTCCGCTTGATTTGTTGCCAAATGTGATTTTTTGAGCATTTTTAAGGTATTTGGTGTGTACAATCAGAAAATATTGAGTGCCAAATGTTCCGCTTTAGTTTTCACGCATTTTTAAAATATGGTGGACACCATTTTCACGCGTCCTGTAGAGTCTAAGCACTTTTATAAAGAAATATTTATCTAAAAAATCCCCCAAATGTATTCACGAAACGTCCAAATGTGCTCTTACAATAATTGTTCTGAAGATTCTGCAATGTACGGCGCCACATATCTATCAACATGTCCGCCATATTGAAATCCACTATATTTAAGGGATGGGTCCTATCATATAACAAACAACACGAGAGTATTCCCAGAAAGTCATTCCTGGTGTTAGATTTAACCATAGTGTAAATACGTATTTACTGTATGATTTAACCTATGTATTACAGTGTCGGAGTTAAGTCGTTACTAGGTAAATAAACACACGTACTATATTTTTTCAGTGAAGATAACTCCGGTATTATAACAGGTAGGTGAAATCTTATTACTGGAATGCTTTCTTGGAACATTCTCGTGTAGTTTAATATCTCATAAGACCCCACTTGCCTTTTGTTTTTAAATAAAAATGACTTCCATCCAATATGGCAGATATCAATATGGTGGCCACGTTGCCTCGAAAATGTACGCTCTCCCACAATTTCACATTTGTGTACTTTGATGCTTTATTTCCTTGACGGTTTGTGAACTACAAGGCTCTACCGCGACTTTTGACTTACCCTGTAGTCACAAATATCCATACTGGTTAAGACAAAATGGGTGATGGTGACAAACGGTAATCATTTTCTAACTCAGAGTCCACAAAATCTATATTTCGTGTCATTATCAAACACAATTTTGTGACTATTGTTGGCCAGTGTTTTCATAAGCGTTACTATTACCGGTACAATAAATAGAAACATTACTTTTCTTTGCTATTTCCTAACGTCCCATACCGTTAATCATTCTAAACTATTTTGTTAAGATTAGAACCTTACTTATTTCTAATACATCATTTTTTTTTAAAAAAAATACAAACAAATGAGCTTCAAACAAGCTAGTTTGTTTGTTTAAGTGAAAAATCAAGGCTTGTACAGACTTGGTATCAAATAGCGTTCTATCTGAGTAACAGGCAGCCAGTTGGTTTGAGAAATAGCATTGACTCGAACAGTAAAGTTCACTTCATGATTATTCTCCTGAAGTGACTCGCTTGTAAAAGAATCAATGAATCAACTTCCTTCATAGCTCTTACACAGGGTCAATAAGCTTTCTCAGTGTCGAATTCAAACCTCAATTCATGCTTTTAATTCAGAAACTGACTTCGTAACATGAAAGGATAGTAAACTGTATTTCATTCAGAACAAGATCCTTGGAGTAGTGGTTAGAGTGATGGACAACAAATAAATCTGAAGATTCTGACTTAGAACTCCACTTCACACAAAATAAATCATTTTCTTCCTCAGGTTTGATGTTGACCTACTAACGTCTTTTTTTAAAATTTGTAGAAAATTTGATATGAAAGGTTTGTATCAAATTTAGAGACTACCAAAATTGATGCAAACGTGCACATGGGAATTTTAAACATCTGATTGCAAGTATGTAATAATACTTCTTTTCCGGAGAAAAACAAAAAGGGCAGTAAAACGAATGGAAGTAAGTAGTATGTTCTCTCAGTAATTTATTCGTAAACTTTTGTACAGTACAGGATTTAGAGAAAGGTAGTTTCGTCACTTCCAAGGCATTTAGTAAATCTTACAGGAAGCTTGAAAAAAGGTTTTGGTAGGTTTATAATCGTTCTACTATTTGAGGTTTGCTTATATAATGTATGTTGCATATTTGCCCATAAAAGACAGATGTTTTCTTTTATAAATATGTTTCGTTTCTCACCTAATGTTTTGTGCATTGGCAGAAAATTGCAAAATAATCGAGGTACAAAAGCGGTTCTGATATGTGCGTCCGTCCGTGAACAACAATGAACTCAGTATCTACTAACACTGGCACTACTGTGGTTATTAACGTGGTTGAGGTGTTGTTTGAGAGGTCTTGACGATACGAGTTGACAACCACATATATTACTCAGATCGGTTGAGCTGTTACTGAAAAGGAAGGAGGTTCTATTTTCCGGACTTGTCAACTTTTCAACTCAGGAATCACTACAGTTACGAAGCTGGTCGTTGTAAAGATCTCGGTACTATGAGAAGTACAATCGATCATTCAGGTACCATGAGCTGTTCCCGAGATAAAGGGGAGTTTCCACTTCCTCGTAGGAACTAATGGCAACAATCAACAACTGTCAACTAAGGCTGTTTGAGGTTTCGTTCGAGAGGTCTCGCGAAACTCTTTTAGGGACACATAGTTCATCCCAATCGGTGGTTTGCTGTGGCAAAGTCGCAGTGGCACACAGTTTCAAATGAAATTAACATGGAACAGTGGAACACAATACAAGATCAAAAGCTGTTTGACGAACAGTAATTAGAGGAACCCAGCCACCAAAGATAGTATGCCATGTTACAGTATCTATTTTGGTATACTATCAGGGACAGAATCCATGCACTAAAATAAAGGGATTATATTTATTACATCAGTTCCATCCTGTCAAAGACAATGATAAGTTCTCATTCGTTAATATTGCTCACAACGTTGTAATATAGATCCACCACTAACAAGAGATATAATACCTACCATCATTTTTAATTAAGCTTATGTATTATGCTATACGTATAATCTGGTCGTGATATTCATGATAAATCACATTCTTCAAACATTTTGAAAGGGACAATAAAGAAAGAAAACGAATTTCCTTGTTTGTACTTTCTCATGCATGCATGCATATATTATAATAACCAACAGACAGAAAGATTCAAGAAGACGTTGTATTTTAATCAAAGTAAGAACTCTTTGTGTACTTACGTTGTTTACGTACCTAATATTCTGCAATAATATATGATATTGCATTTTGTTGCTTTAGTGATTATTAATTAATAATTAACTTTTGGTCATAATACTTAAGAGCTGAAGAAAACAAACTTTTGTGTCATCTATTGGGAATTTCTTCTAAACTTTCTTAGGGATTTAAGGAACGTTGATGTTATGAAAAAGTGGTGGAAAGTGGGCGGGTGTGCACATCTTATTGTAATATTGCAAGAGGTGAGGAAAGTAATTGAAAATCAAATATTGCAATAATTTTGCTCTGTGATGTCACACTGTAAAGTTTTTATTAAAGTGCTAGGAAAAAGCAACATTAGAAAAAGAACATCCTTTTCGCGATGTAAAATTTCTAATATTACACAGAGATCTCGTAACACAGGTTTAACGTGTTGTACATAATTTCATAATCCTTCTAGTAATACGTAACAATTCATTCTGTCTTCTGGCTAAGTAATACGTAAGTCTTTTTTATCTGTTCGCAGCAGCGTGATCGGTGATTATGATTTCGTTCTTCAGGCATGAGGATCATAGGTTCAAACTCATTTTCTGTCGAACAGCTTGACAAAACTAAAATAAAGACTGATAGATTTGATTCAATGAAGAAACTTATCTTACCATTCTCTTCGACAGCTGATAATTTTTTTTGATAGGCCCTTTGTTTTTCTTGGCGAGTACGTACAAGATTTAATGTCCCTATAATAGAACCTGCTAAACCAAACTCTAAGTAAAAGATCGTAACCTTTGGATAAATTTCACTTTATCCACCCCAGCTCCGCAGCTAATGAGCAATATGTACTCTCTATACCATCCATTTCCTTGTTAATAATTGTCACGTACACATCTATATACACACACACACAACGACAGCCAGTAATAAACTGTCTTACGGAACGCTATACCGATATGTCATTATTAGTATGTTAAATACGTACCGTACTCGAGTTGTTCACCACCGATAAATATGGATGGCATGTGGAAAAATTCTATTGTCCTTTCTTCGTGCTGTGAAGCACATGCATTTTGCAACACAGATTACGGACATTATGTCAAGATAGTGGAAGCAAGCGAAAACGGGTTAGATAATGCCAGGTTAGATAACGTTTTTCATTATACGCGATTCGCAATACTCATGCCATATGATACGTCGAGCTGCACGCGGATGCATCGAAATATTTTCCGTTTCAACACTTCCTTACACATTGAAAAGATTACACTTCTTATAAATTTTACTTTTTCCGGAGTAGATTAAATATAATTTACCCTTTGTCTAAATAAAATGGAATGCAAGTTTTATTTTATTCTTATAAATTTCGGGAAAAAATATTTTCATACAAATGAAATAACTAAATTTCAAAGCAGTAAAACCTAGTAAAAATATATTATCCGACGCGCATTCTGCGATAGTTGTTTGGGGTGGTTGTTTTGAACAACTTTTCCATGTGTTGTATTAAAATCGATTAAAACAAAAATGTTTACGAGCAGACATTATAAGATATCAGCCGATTATTTTTACTATGATTGCGGATGTAATCCCGAGACAAGTAAAACATAATATTTGAGCTTTGTGCACGGAACAAAGTTTTGTGCTGTATATAAAACATACTTTCGATTGTCGCTCGGGCTCCACATATATGTACTGGCAGTTGCTGGACTATGAAGTTTGGTGGTGGGGTACCAGAAAGTATATGCCGTTTGCAGTCTCTCAAATTTGAAGATATCTTATCTGTGTGCGTGGTCACGGGTTCAATTCCCGCCGTAGTCCATTGAACGGAGTTGTCCAGAGCCCACTTTAGCACAAAAACTGTAGGTCCCGTCCTTAGAAGCAGCTCGCCCGCTCGTTTAGGACGTTAATAGCAATTGAATTTGTGGTGAGAAGGGTCCAATTATCTTGATGAATAGTACTTCCGTTTATTTGAGATGGAACATGATAAGAATATAAAGAGCAGATAAAATTTTGATAGTCCAGATTACCATCATGCATTGCATCTATACAGTGATTCTCACACCTCCCGTTCTTTAATAATTGGAGGAAGGACTGGAGGAAACATCTGATCGTGATATAAGATTTTTTGTGATTGGTTGACTTGTTCAGGGATCTCGATATTCGAAAATCAAAAATCAAAAGTACTTACTTCTTATATGAAAGACTGGAACTTTCTCCTTCCATCGTGTAAAATATTTAACTAAGAAACAGACAAGAATTTCTCCTCATAATGAGGGTGATATGTTAACGTCTGATTATTATATCCTGCGTCTTCTATTAAATTCCTATTGCGATTTGTTTCTGCTAAGGTCTTCTGCATCATGAACATATGCATTCTTCTTAGTCAGTTGCCAATCAGGTTCATATGAAAGAGAATTATAAAAATGTCAATTTGCTGTAGGAAAAGATCGAAATTATGAATTGAATATTTGTGGGGGGATTTTAAGACGATGGATTTTCTTTTGTGTTTACAGAGTGGTTATACTTTCTTTACTTTTGAGATAGCAGACATACAGGCTAGTAATATACACGAAGTACCTTGTTAGAAAGGAATGTGTTATTTTCTGGAATACATAACGTTCCATACAAGACCCTAGTTCAGAGGCAGAAAAATATTAATTCCACCACTCCACATTAAACTCTGACTGAACTTTTGATGCAGTTTATGGAAGCTTCGAGCCTTGATTTTGATCATCGGAAAAATGTAATCTTATTTATTTGATGCGATGTTCAGAGATGTAGTTGCTGGAACACATAATCCATGTGATGGTTCAGTCGGAAGAACTCAATGACTCTTTGGAAGAAAGGTTGGCTTTAAGGGTGGTGGTGAGAGGATTTCTCGGTAAAAAATAAGAGTGAAAATTAAATGGAATTGTTTGATTCTTTAGCTCATCATTATAAACTTTAGGATTTGCAGAATGCATCTGAAATTACACCTTATTTTCGCATCTAGATTTTTCTCGTCCAAATTTTGCAACTGTATATGAGGAATATGGTAAGCGATTTTACCAACTTTTCTAATCAATGGAGAGAAGATACCGTATAATGAGGGGAGATTACATTTGGACGTAAGTCTCTGATGAGGCATCGATGTCTCATAAGAGACAAAACACCCGTGTTCACTTTTAAGATGCGAATGCCAATGTTTTAATGTAAATGCTAAATTTCCAATAATAAGGCACTATACTCAACACGTTATTTATTAATTCACTTTTATGTAACGCAGGTGAAAAGACTTTAGAAAACGGACTCGCTTCCTCACCAGCTGGGATCCACAAGTGTAACACTTGGGAAAACAAAGTAGGAATGTTATGTGCACGTTTACACCACGCTCTTTCGAACGATATTGGGCGATATCAGACAGTGATATTTCTCTAAACTTCTTATTTTAAACTGCCAAGATTTTTCCTCTTTGTTTTCTGGTGTAAATACATGTTTCTTCAAGTTTCAGGAATAACATTCAATGTCGAGGTATCGTAGCACGCCAATGTCGATCGATATTCTGCAGAACGGTCAAAAATGATCGATACCCGCGATTAGTAACTACTCTGTGTTAGAGACCGACAAAACAAATTTTAATGTTTCTAAAATAATTGGGAGAGGAGGGAAGCATATATCGAAACCAAAATTCATACAGGGAAGAGAAAAAATAACTAAATATGTATAACTATTTTCTATAATATCAACGTCAAAAGCCACCTAAAACTGTAGGGCGCATCCCTAATATGCTGTATCTATCTGTTGAGAGTCAACGCACAATCTGTTTATCTTGTATATAGGGGGTCACAAAGTTGCTTAGGGAAAGAAAAATCATCTTCATCTATTATTGATCCCACTTTTTCAACATACCATGTAAAATAATCTATCTAGTGAACGTGATATTAAGACTAGATTAATTTGCTTAAACATTTTGAAAACTGCATGTTACTTATATATGAAGTTTTTGTCATATACTCTTATTGAATCTTTTTATGATTCTTTATTTTCCGACCATACTTCGCAATTTTTCTACCTTTGCAAAAATAATAAGAATGTCATTACATCTCCAACTCAAAGCTACATCTATCCAAGAACGAATTTTTATCATAACTATTGACAAAAAGTAAACTTTCAAGAGGACTTACTTTGAGAAAGTAAATTAGACGAGTTTACATTGTTACTCCGTGTAATTTCGAACAAAGTTATTACAACTCGAAACTTTGTTACCCTTTTGTTACCTAATCCTTTTTAATTATGCATTTGTTGCACAAAATAACTAAACCAGTATTAAAAGAAGAGACAGAGTCATCTATCGGCAATTTATTCTAGAGCGGTGTTCTAGAAGCAATGTAATCTAGAAGCTGTGTTAAGTACATGATTCATTTATAGAGGAATATATTTTTTAACAAATGGTACAAATGGGTGGACGGATGCAAATCGTTACATGTTGATGGGGTTTAGAAAGTAATTAAAATACTAAACCAACAGGGCGTCACGAATCTTTCATAGAGATTGCATCCCATTGAGCAGTAAGGCAGAGCTATTCAAAAGAGGGTTGGTTGAAAGGCGTTTCATATTCCAGAACTCCACTATCGACATGGATCTCTCACGTGGTGCCTGTTCGTGAATATCTTTTTCTCGTTTTGTATAGGGGCAGAATTAAGCATTAAAATCTTTAATACAAGTCGTATCTACTGAGAGGCAAAACGTTAAAACCATTAACAGTTCCTCGACTTTACCTAATTTGGAAAGCAGCTTCTGTTGTGGCATTATCATGACAAACCCTTGTATGTCTTATACTTAACAATGATTAACACTATTGCCACAATGTTTCACTATATTTTTCCCTCTGTAGCAAGAGTCTATGTTTAGAATATAATTAAAAAATGTTGTAATCTGGAGGGTTCAAAGGTACGACGTACGAGTGATGTTTGGACGTTGTGATTTACTAATTGAGTTATTATTTACGTCCTAAAGGAGATGCTAAAACAGGGTCTACAGTTTCGGTAAAGTGCGTTCTGAATGCTATATTCAATTCACTTCCCAAAGAATTTAAACCCGTGATTACGTTCATAGAAAGGGAGCACGTAAACATTTTAAAAGATATTTTATTAAATTATAGTACAGACGAACATATGCAAATTAAAGTATGTTTTCTATATTAAAAAAAACTAGTCAGAGAACACGCAAGTTTCACCAAATTTGCAATAGACGACTTTTCCTTTCCGTTGCAAACTTGCAATATCACGTGTATTGCAAAGTTGTTACAAATTTGTAGCAAGCTTGACTGAGGTTTGACGTTTCATAGGTCGTAAATAATTAAAATACGATATTATATTTGTGATTCATCAATGAGAGAATTAATTAACATATATCATGTTGTTTCGTAATATTAATTATTATAACTGCATGCTTATAGACATTATAAAATTGTGTAATGGATATGATAAGTTGCAAAATCTTACTTTGGGTTTGAGGTTTGCACTTATTGATATCCTGATGGGATGAGAGAGAAAAATCAACGAAGCCGCCGTCACAATCAGCCATCCCAATATCAAATTCGTGCTATATGCATGCCTTTACTTGTGAAACAGTCTTTGCAACATAATAAATAATAGTCAGATTTAAGTGACTTAGAAGATGCTCCCATAGCGTTATATTTAGAGTGGCAGACTATAAAGCAAAAGGTTCCAGGTTCGTATCCCACTGCAGAGAAAATTACAAGCTGATTAAATAATAATTATGACTGCAATGGACAATGTGAAGTTAAATATCTAGACAGCAACATTTTGCAGTAGCATTCACTCAATTTTTGTTTTAGGCCAACTGAAGAAAGTGCTTTTTGGTGAGGGATTCGGTGGGTGGATGTTGTTCATTTGGCGGGTTTGACGTAAACTAAAAAAAAAACATCTGAGAAGTTCGAATAGTTACAGACAAACATACTTAATAATTTATTACAGATTTAGAAACACGTTATTAATTTATCCTTACTCTTTAGGATGAGATGAGCGTCTTTGTGACCACCCCTCTACAGTACGCATCTGGAAATCACATAAATTGAAAAATTTCTAAACCGATTTGGAAAACACTGTTTATGTAAACATATGTTACTGTAATGGTACCGTTTTTTCGCTCCGACCTTGTCTCCTCGTAGTTCACCACTGTGGTTTAATTGTAAAGAATTTGCTTTTTCAGTATCGACGAGTACAAGCGCTCGAAGTTAAAAACTGCTCTGTTGTTAAGCCGGATGATAATTCATGGAAGTCTGGATACATGAAAATGAAGAATGAAATCGCACATTGTTATTGATATCGGAAGTAAAAGTGAAAAAAATAATTAAAAGTAACATGTGATTATGTTTAATTAAATAGGAGCTCAAAAGTACACAAGTAGTCAGTTTAATTATAGATTGCAGCGTTACAGGACTCAGAAAGACTGGGAAAATCGTCGTTCATTTCTAATTAGTCTAGTAAAAATAGTGTTATACAAGGAACTAATTGCAACAGAAATGAAACTAATTTTCTGTATAGTAAAGAGTGTGAGAAAACCGATTCTCAAGTACCTACCACTATCTGGCATGTAGGTTCACGCCATCTTCAAATAATGGCGCCCGAACAGGGCCCTTAAGATTAAAATGAACAATAACCTGGAGAGAATGATTGTACATAAAATGTGAAGATAAGTGTCATCTACATGAGAGGCTATATAGTACAAGGTGTTGGCCCAAAAGTAATGTTTGCAATTAGACTTAGGTTTATTAGTTTATTTTCATACTGGTTTAAAAGGTTTAGTTGATACTCTTAATAACATGGATTTCTTTTGTTCTTACTCAGAAAGAAGTTTTTTAAACTTTTAAGGTGTCTTGCAACAGTAACATTTATCGATCTAATTGGATATGTAGTCCAGAAATTTTATACAGTATGCTGCCGACAATGTAGACCAGCACATCATAGCATAATTAGAGGTTATGGAACAGTTCATATGATGAAAGTAATTGTCATAATAATACCAGGTGAAAATACATTTCCCAGTGTACTAACGAAATCCATATCTAGAAAGGAAATCGCAGAAACTGCTCTAATTAGGATTAAGTCTTGTCCTCCAAATCCTCCTGTTTGAGTAAGTACACACCACCTGAAACGATAAGAGATTGTAATGGAGGTTATCTCGTCATTTTAATTTACATGGCATCCTCCGTGTGTCATGGACTGTGCCAAAGGTTCCACAAAGCTAATCATTCAGAAAAAAATATTTTCTGACTATGATAGATATGAACGCGATATGCATTTATTCTACATTGCACTACATTTGTTATAAACCAAAGAAATATAATCACACACCTTCTATTACATTCGGTCAATCATTATTTCTGAAAATTCTCAGTATCATTGCTAATGAGAAATCAGAGAGTTCTCTGAAGCAGATTATATTGAGGCTCGGAGGTCTTCACATCGTGATGAGTTTCTTGGGACGTATTGGATGTAATAGAGGATTCAGGCATCAAAAAAGTTCTTGAGCTAATTTATGCTGGTAATGCTGTGAATCACATGATTACCGGGAAATCCCTAACTGGGACTACTAGGGAACATTTCGTCCTGTATGTTGCACTCCTCGCCCTACATATTGAAGAAGTAAAGTGCATTAAGGATGAATATCGTAATGCTTCCTTGCGGGATGAGCCTTAAGTGCCTCCGCAATGCTCAGTTTATCAGAGTCTGGCGCCGTTACTCAATAATTTGTTCTTTGATAGGTAGAGCAGGTAGAACAATAAAAGGATCGATGTTTGGATTTATTCCCTTCATCTTTTATTAAAAAATACAAGTCATAAAAGTTAATACAAAGAGTCTCCCGTCAAAAACTATGGAGGTATAAATTTGAGGTACACAGTATCTCAATTACTTTTTCTATATAAGTTTTCCTTGGTTGGGGTTGACGTTGGCCCAAGCAACGGATTGCTGCCTAGCAGAGGAATTAAACTCTCAGCTCCGTAGAGAGATCGAGCTCTAGTGGAATATCCAATCTCGTAGCAGAACTGAGAGTTAGGTAGCTTTGCCTATCCCGTTGCAGATAAGGCGGTAAAATAGGATGGCCCACCGCGTAGCAGGTACGACCAAGGTGAGGGAAGAGGAGGAGGAGAGTTGACTATTCCCGTAGCAGAATAGTGCCGCTTGAGGTGGCTCTACGTCTTTTATACCAGAGCTTCTGTCCCAGGAGCGTTGAATCTGCACTTTTAGATGTCGTCTGCGTCGTCGGTTGTCTTCGGTCGCTGTTGTCGGCTTCCTTCGTTTTCCACTATTTGTTTGTAAACATTTAGCACGTGTTTTTACGCATACTACGATAACACGTGTTTTTACACATACTACAATAGCACGTGTTTTTACGCATACTTACGTTGCATAATTCACGTCACTTTACAGTCCCCACGGGGTAAACTAAATCGCCGATAGTACTCTTGGTCTTTGATGGGAGTTCCGGGATAGGCGTGTTGTCAGTCAACTATTGTATCCGCTATGGTAATTGCTTCCACTTGAGTTCATAGAGATTGTCTTTTTCTTCGGCGGCACACATACATAAACAAAATCAAACTGTCGAGAAAAATAAAGGTGGCAACAACGTAAAGCTGCGTTAGGACTGTGATTAGCACTGTACTTAAAAAGTAAATATGTTCAGTTATTTTGTAGTTTGATCCTTCGATATAAAAGGTAAATCACACAAATCACTATCAAAATCGAGATTAATATAAAGATAGTTAAAGCTATTGTTGCCCATGAAAATATAGCGTGAAGGTGCGGATCGGAAAAGTGGCGGGGCAGCTTATTGGCTTCGTGTTTCACTAGATTTCTGAGAGAAGTAACTGTCTTCTGCAAAGATTGCAGGTTTAAAGTTAAATTAAAGTCGAAATTATCCTGTAAGGTATGCATTTCTGTAGTGAAGGTTGCCCTCTGCCGTGTTGGTAAATTTAAGCTGTCCTTCATTATTGTCTAGAATTCCTCGTATTAAAAAACATATGTAAAGTAAGAGCTAATATTATTCATTACGGTGGCTTGGTTCCTTTTGTTTATAATTTTAACTTCGTTCCTGGTAGTTATGTGAAGTCCTACTGTAGTGTAAGTATAAAATTCTTCAATGGTTGATAACTTTGGTTGGTAGTTTCATTTTGAAAGAATAAATTATAAAGACAGTCCGTTTTTTGTGAATGCACTTGTGCTTGGACTTTACAAATAAGGAACATTTGGTGTTGGTGGTATAGTGAAATGCCCATTTAAAAAATTCCGTGTTCCGTTTTTACGGCTAGTTCCGATGTTTTTACTTGTAGATATGCGGAAGCCGTCACGAATCCATTATTAAAGATTTTGTATAGTGTATGATAGTCATGTTGATTTATAATAGGAACCTGTATTATTATATCCAAGTTTGCAGAATTTGGATCGAACGAGAGAAGAAATGCCTTAGAGCACTGGTAAAATAGGCCTAGATCTTGGTTAACTAGTGAATTTTTAAGATTCGGATGATTTTGAATCATTGCTTTTGCCAATTCAGGTTTAATTAAAGTATTACTTACTGCATTTTCTAACAGGCTTTGGATAATTGCTTCAAAGTGCTGTTCAAGGATTTGAAAATTTAATAAAGTGAAGAGGAAACGTTCATTAGCTGCTGTAGTACATAACAGCTGTAATATTTCATGATGACCTTTCGTTGTTAATTTATCCACAACTATTGTAAAATTAGTTACTGTGTGTGTCAATTTAAAATTGCTCTATTTAATGTCTTCGATTTGCTCGTTTAGGTAAGCGTTCTGTTCCTGCATTGGTTTATTGTAGTTTTCAGTTTATGTACCTCATATAGAGAATAGCTGCTGGTTGCGAAACTGACTAAACCCATCAACAAGCTTAAAAGCATTCAGGGCAGCCTAACTGAAAATCGCAGGGTATGACGTTGCGAATCTTGTCAATAAAATGTCGCTATTTTTTATGTAATATTTTAATTAGGTTTTCATAGCCGCTGCAGGAAGTATTATGTAAATGAACAGCCGTGAAATCTAGATGTAACCTATATGGTAGAAATTCCACATCTTCATACTGGATCATTGCCTTAAACTTGGCGATGGAGATTCCCAGTCGCTGGAATACTAATTCCTTTGTTTCTGGTCATTACAACGTTGTAAAGTAGATAGATGCTCAAAAAGCATGAAAAATCTATCTGGGTCATCTGTGATGCGTCCAGAAAATTTTGTTAAGTGTGGGATGCTGTATGATAGTCTTGTAGCTATATTATTTTCGTCGTCTGACATATCCTCTCAATCGGAAGTAGTAGTACTTTCGTGTTCGCTATCAGATTCCCTACTTCGAGCACCTGATCGGGTCGTTGGCATAACCTATTTCGACTCAATTTTACATTTAATCCTGCAATTTTTTTTTAAAGTATCTCTAGAAAATATCCCTGGTTAAAGCTGGTAATCCTAGTAGTCACACCTGATTATCACTTCCACCTATTATAAGTGCTATTTATACCCTACGAATATATATGATTTTGCTAATGAACATCAGCCCTATATGTATATTGTCGAAACAAAATGTCTATTGGTGAAGGAATATAACACGAATTTTACGTAAAGATGAATTGCTTCTACCTTGTGGTGGTAAGAAAAAGACCAACGCAATTATTTGATTTCAAATAATAGCTCCACCTGGCAGAGAAAGGATCGAGCTGTACTGGGGTTTGGAATGTCCAGTCTCCTAGCAGATCTGGACTTAGGGAGTTTTGCCTATCCCGTAGCAGATAAGGTGGTAAGATAGGATGGCCTACCCCGTAGTAGGTACGACCAAGGTGAGGGAAGAGGAGGAGGAGAGTTGACTATTCCCGTAGCAGAATAGTGCCGCTTGTGGTGGCCCGACGCCTTTTATACCAGAGCTTCTGTCCCAGGAGCACTGAATCTGCACTTTTAGATGTCGTCTGCGTCGTCGGTCACTGTTGTTTGCTTCCTCCGTTTTCACTATTTGTTTGTAAACACTTAGCACGTGTTTTTACGCATACTTATGTTGCATAATTCACGTCACTTTACAATATATATCTGAGTCACATTCATTTGTAATGGCGAATGTTTGTTACTGCGGGGATGAACTTGCGAGTTCCGTTGCTATCGAGTTAGTTAGTTAGTTATAATTAAGCTATCATTATTTGTTAAAACTAATGTAAATTATACGTTTTTTCGAGTTTTCCAGTATAGTGTTTGATTACTGCTTCTGAAGCTTGGCTGCTTTTCCTTTACACCTTCAATCAAGTTCTCTGGTTAACACATCTACTCTTCCATGGTATTGGAATAATGCTTCAGTAATCTACCGAAAACAATTTTTGTCGCCAATTTTCAATCAATGTGGATATTATTTGATCTTGAAAAGTACTGATAGAACAAAGACGACAATTTACCAGAAATTATTCTGCTATACAAACAGCTATCTGTGTGTATTTTTCTTCATTGAAGGTAACTTCAAATTTTATTGGGAATATCTTTCAACAGAAAGATAGTGGCATTAATAGCTTTCTCGATATCTTGAATAAAATGTTATTTTTTTCTCATTTTTTACTCTTGGAAATATAACATTCATCTAAAAAGTAATCCATCATTTGCTTTTATTTCGCTTTCATCTGTATTTAGAATATTTCGTTAAACAGAAAGAGCCAAACTAATGGTGAAAACTAACAACATAACGATTGTTTCCATGGTTATTAGAAACAAAATTGAATCATATTGGGATGCTAACATCAGAAGCATTGCAAAGGATTTACCGTGAAATAACATGGCCTGCAACTGGTATTTAGAAATAAAGAATAGAGTTTATATTTTGTAATTAATACGAAACACGTATGTGACACAAACTATGACATTTTTATGTCACAGGACCTTTGCACACTCACAGCAGTCAGTTCGAGCAGTGGCGAAGATAAACGGAGGCCTCGAAGCAGCTTGTTCGAGGTTGTCTGCCATATGACTTTGAGATGGCTTTATCCGCAATCTTTAAACGCATTCATGAGTCATCTTCTCAGACGATTCTTCGTGAGTTTGCCGGAACAACGAGCATATATCCCAATGGAGTTTCTCTTTTCAAGCTGGCTTTTGTTTTTGGTCCAAACTTACAGCTTCGTTCTTGGAAGCAGATATAAAGGTATGTCTCTGGCGCGATGAAATATGAACCTATGAATTCTATATTAATGTACGGTTCAATGCAATGTGTATACTGCTTAAAATATTTTTTCCAGTGTATGATAACGTTGGTTTTTGTAATGATGTTATAAACGACATCACAAGATTTGTTTTTAACCTTTTTCAATTAATGAGACCTCATCTTCAAAGTCATTACGAGAAGTAAATTTCGTAATCATAAGGGACCTTGCCCGATATTCTTTTTGAATATATAAAGGACATTTTTAGAAGAACACCGGTGCTAGAACTTCGGTATTTCGCTACTACTACTGTTCAGCCCTTCAAGTTATAGTCATGAACTGTGAAACCCTGTTTGCTTGGATTACTTCTGTTTTGATTTGACTGATAAAACTGCCGTTTTGGATGTGTTACGTTTTGTAGAGACCACTGTAATGTTTGATTATGCATAGGGTGTTTTGACGTACATGAGACAGAGTATTCTTTTTTTAAAATGTTTTATCTTTTCACAATGTTATTTAATTTGTGTTTATTTTTCGATTATGGTTTCGATAATTCATCTACAGAACATTAGTTTTTCAGGACTGACTTTACGGGTCATATCCGTATACATGTTTGGACACTGCATGTTATTTTATGCATGTTTGGACGCTGTTATAAAAGACTATGTTCCTGTCAAGAAATCAAAATCCAATAAGTTTCCAATGTGGTATAGTCAGGAAACAAAACTTGCCCTCAAGAACAAGAAGTGTGCATGGTCGCTTTGGAAACAGTATCCAATAATGAAACTCTTAATGTTTTCATCCAACAACGAAAGTTATGTAAAGTTCTCCTCCGTAGAGATTATGATAATTATATTGAATCTGTTCCATCACAAGCTGTAACCAATCCTAAACGCTTGTGGTCTCTTATAAACTGCAGGCGACAAGACTCAGGTCCACCATCTCTAGTTTCATACAGTGAACGTACTGCTTCATTCAACGAAATGGCTGATTTATTTAATGACTGCTTCTATGACAATTTTAATGCTTGTTCAGATCCTCCATTTTCTCCTGATGTAAAGTCTAAAACTCCCCATTGCCTATCAGATATAAACACAACCGCTGTGGAAGTGTATCGTCTTCTAACATCTCTAAAATCCTCGAGAGCCTCTGACCTGACAAAATAAATTCCATATTTTTTATTAAACTGGCCCAATCTTTGTCTGACCTCTCACCATTCGTTTCAATAAGTGTTTCTCGGAGGGTTATTTCCCAAACTCTTGGAACCAAGCAAATATTACACCGGTTTAAAAAAAAGGTGAAAAATCCTGTGTTTGTTCATATAGACCTACTTCCCTTCTTTCTGCCCTCACAGACAGGATTCAAAATCACGTCCTCCCATTTCTTTCTCCCTCCCAGTATGACTTTGTACCGAATGGATCCTGTGAAACCAACTTAGCTGTCCTACTGTCTCACGCCACGGATGCCCTAGCAAATAGACAAGAACTTGACGTCATATACCTAGACTTCTCCAAAGCATTTGAAACTGTCAATCACAAACTTCTTATACACATGCTTGTTTCCAGATTTAGTATACACGGACCCCTCCTTTAGCTTCTAACATCATATTTGTCTGACAGAGAACAACGTGTCGTCTTCTCTGGTAGCGCATCCAAGTGGCTCCCCATGCTTTCAGGTGTCCCTCAAGGAAGCTCCTTAGGGCCAGTTTTATTTTCCCTCTTCATTGATGACTTATGTGAACAGATAGATAATTCTTGATCGGTACTTCTTTACGCTGATGACTGCGAAATTTTTAAGACAATTAAATCTACTGAAGATACTTTCTTCCTTCAAGCCGCTATAGATTCGAAATGTGGTGCAATAAATGGTTACTGAAAGCCAATCCTTGCAAAACTGTTGCAGTGCGTTTCCCACTGAAAACCCATAACACAAAATGTACGTACGCATTAGCCTCATCTAATATACCATGGGTAGACCATTACAAAGACCTGGGTATCATATTTGATGAAAAATTCAATTTCACTCCTCATATTAAAGCAGTCAAACTTCTTGGACTTCTCTACAGGTTTACCGATATTAAAGATTTCAGAGCTCTTCGGTTATATTTTCTCACTTGTGTACTTCCTTTTATTGAATACTGTTCATCCATCTGGTCTATGGCTTGTGAAACCAATTTATCTAAATTACACAAAGTCCAAAATTTCTTTATCCGCATTGTACAACACAGGGTACCCAACCTTCAACACAAATCTAACGTAGACATTTTGAATTCTCTTGACTTAAAAAAACATAGACACACGAAGAAAACTAAATGACTTAAAATTCCTTTATAAAATAATGCAGGGCACACTCAGGACCAACGACCTTCTTCCACTTTTTAACCTACGAGTACCCAGACAAAATTCTCGTTCACAACATCATTTCTACCTCTCAAAACCGAGATTGTGTTTGGTCCAGCGATCTCTTGTATATAGATTATCACATTTTTACAATACTCTTCCTTTGCCACCAGATTTCTGCCTCAGTAAAAGTAAATTTCTAAAGGCTTGTTATATGAATCTGGAATGAATGAATGAAAAAAAAAGTATTGTTTCCTATTGCATAAGTCTTTGTTGTTATATTATTTTTATTATTGTTATTGTTTGTTACAAGAACGGTGTAAAATGGCGGTTGCTGTATCCGTGCCTACTTCTAATAAATAATTAAATAAAACTATCCGTTCCTGGAAAGTCCCGGATCTAATTCTGCTTCCATGCTTTTCAATCTTCATCATCACTCTCCGAACTATTGTCAGTATTTAAGGTATCACATACTACCACACGTATATCATAGTTAAATGTGTCATTTGTTAGGTAAAATAAATGTACTGGCAAAAGACAGACTCCGTCTTTGATATCACTGTATTTTCAATTTCCTGTCTCAAAATATGCACAGGGTTATTGAATTCATATTGAAATGGTAAAATGGACATTTCCGGTAGTATTTTTTATTGCAATAAAAAATTCTTCTATTAAAGCAGACTAAGGAAAACATTTTCTTTTCTTTCTGTGATGATTATATCAAAAGTTATAAATACTTGCTTCAAAAGAGTCTCAGCCTTGCGCTTAATCGGGCGCCGCCATGTTATGACGTAATCAGTCTTCCGACTGCTTGTCATTGACATACAGATGGTATTTGATTTGTTAGTATTGTTAAAAAGAGATCGCAAAAATGGATCGAAAGAAATAGTATAATTGGTGAATAGCGTTTCTGTATGCCTTAACACGTCATTTAGCTCGTTTTATTCATTTAAAATTGATTTTTACTTTTAATACTATTTAAGATATTGATATAGTTTGGTAGCTTCAACACTAATTTATATCAGCTCTTTTTTTTTTTTTTTCATTTTCATGATTAAATCATAAGATATCTTCTAATAATGCTCTTTAGAACTCTTGTATTTAAAAAGAATTACCTATTTTTTCTGTAAAAAATGTGGGGTTTTACATCCGACAATCGTATACTTTTTTTAATGAATGCTAGTGAAGTATTTTTCAAGAACTTAAAAGCACATGAATTAATAGTGCTCGTTACAGCCATCTGTTAACAATTTAACGTACTTGTAGGCCGTGAATATATTGAATAGTTTTAATATGTCACTGTAAAAAATAATAATAAAAGCATGTAAGAAACAAAAAAGTAAATTGAAACTTTTACATTGAAGTTACTCTTGCGTTTTGTGAAGTAAAATAAAACACGGCCTTGACAGGATTCGAACAGCCTTAGGTGAAAGTATAAAAAGTTAAAAGTTGCATGCGCTAACCAACTTTTTTTTTTTTTAAAAAAATCTCGTTTATTTAACTTTCATAGTACATTGCGTTTATTTATACGATTCGGACCATTTATTTTTCGCTTATCTTTCTTAACCTACTTACAGACAACACAGTTAAAATCACATCCATGCCCGAGGCGGGATTCGAACCCGCGATCCTGGAGTCGCTAGACTACCGCACTAGCCCGCACGACCACCTGGATCGGCACTGAGCTAAATTGACAAAACGTCAACAGTTGCACGAACGAGCGATAAGAAGAGCATTGCAAGTTAAGACTGCTCCCTGTCTATATTTCGAGCAATTTCTGTTATTAAAAACATGTTTTGTTGTTTTAACTTATTGAAGTGTTTTGCAGATTTATACATTAATTATTCGTTAAGTGATGATGTGAATGTTGTATCTCTTTCTCGTTTTTTCGTCTTCAAACTTCTGAATAAGGAACGTGACATAGGGAGTAGCATATAGCTTCGGATATAGTACAGACTGATTACGTAAACCAATCAGAGGTTGATTTTTGTTGTATGACGTAGGAGATTAAATTCTCAGTATTTCATGCTATATTTCTACGTAACGGAAAACCGTAGCACTGAAATTTAAAAAACATTATATGTTATTTAATCCGATGTACACAAACAAATTGTAAAATATATAAGGACGGGGAAAACGGAAATGTCCATTGAAATATATATATATATTGATGTTAGATTCGAAAGAATATTTCTTATTTCCTGTTTCGCATATAAATGTACGTGATCTAAGTTTGAAAATGTGCAAGTTTTAACTCAGGCGTTTACAACACTGAAATTACTTTAAAAATTGAAATGAGAATAAAATGCTAATGCTGGAGGAGGTTAAATATAAAATAAAACGAAATAATCTTCATTAAGGCTGTCAATGTTTAAAGAAAACATGCTGCTTTTTAAATAATTCAAACGCTGTTTTCACCGGGATAGAATAAGATTCATAACTGGAGCAAGAGCCCACAAAAAATATAATTTCGTTATAAATTAAGTTACATTTTACACAGATATAAAAATTAAATGAAAATAATTCCAACTTCGAATAAAAAGGGAAACTGTTGCCATCTGTTGGAAAAGAAGGTCAACATGAATATGAATTTCCATTTAATGGTTCAACACACTAATACACCGTTTATCCGGATCTCGGTTAACCGGAACGATTTCGAAAAGACAAAATAAAGTAATATCTTGTTCATTTCAATATACTTGTACATGGGTTACCAACTTAATTTTTTTTTTATAACCGGACATTTCGATTTATTTCAGTTTGGAAATCGAACATGCAACACACTAAAAATAATTACTGCTCTCACTTCACTATTATATCAACTTGAATTAAAATGACATCGGAAATCAACACTATTTATGGAGTTTGTTATAATGTCGAATGTCTACTAGTCTAGGAGACTTACGAAAAGTCGTTCACGGCAGAGTTTCTTGTTCACGAAATGTGAAGAAGTTTATATTCTCATTCCAACTAACTGAAGTCATTTAACACGTCTTAATCATTAACAACAAAATGCAATGAAAGCCCAAGTTATATTTTTTGGTAGAAATGTCGGACCCAAACTGCCCTAGAAATCTTGTGGTGTACGGCAAAGATAGTTGAGTAAAATATGAAAAAAATAAATTTAGATTGGCTTGATATAATATTCGCACGATTAGTTACCTATTAATACGTCATGATGCATCGAGTGTCCAATACAATGTAGTTCTCAAAGTGAGAAATAAAAGGAGTTAATGATGGGGAATATTTTCGAACCAAAAACATAGTTAAAAATCTAAGTTTACAAAGCATTCTATTGAAGCAATAATTACAACACAACATTTTGAAGTAAGTACATATAATATGATTCAAAACTGACATCAAACCATTAGACCCGGATAAGCTATAATACAATTCGGGCTTTGGGACTACTAACTTTCAAATTTTGAGTCTTCACCAGGGATTACACCAGGGATTTTCAGTTTGAGGGAGTGTAAAGTCAAAATTGGGAGGATGTAAATAGAGTTTTGAACGATTTCTATCGATTTTTTTTACCGCAAAAATATTAAAGTTTGGGGGGGGGGGTGTTCTCAAGGATTTGGGTCGTGACACCCCCACAGGGGGGATCTGGCGGAATCACTGGTTTTCACTCACAAAGTAAAGATTTATATTTAAACTAAAGTGCCGTTTTCAAGAAACCTCTCAAAACTGGACATTAAACATCCAGTTTAAACTTGTAACCGGAAACCAGACAATAACCCTAAAACCCGGACTCTTCAGTTTAAAACCGGTCAGTTGGCAACGCTATGTAAATCGTATACAAGTGAACGTGTCTAACAAATTCTCCATAGAGTAAATATTCCATGTTGTACCGTATTTGCCCTCAATTTATTAAGATAAATGTTGTCTTTATAAAATAAAGCATTTTGTTAGTGTATTTCTATAAATCCAGGCGCCGATAACATGAACAAATTGTAAACCTGGTTTATTCGGAAAGTCCGGTTCCTTATGGGCGGAGTTAATAAAACATTTTATATGTTTTCTTTGTTAACAAGAACCAGAAATATAAGTGTGACTTGTAAAATACTTTGACTTTGAAAGACGAGAATAATATAAAGGAAACAAGATTTCTTAGTAAGGAGGACTTCTGTTACTACATTGTCTCTCAGTGTTACAGCAGTCACCTCTGGTGCTTGGGATTCTCAGTTCGAAATTATTGTTTCGAAGATATTGCGAACTACGCACATGTTTGTCGCTGAGCAAAAAACACGTTTAGCACGCATACATCTTGCAGGGCTGGTGGTACACTACACAACGAATTTGATAATAGAAACCCTGTCATGTAGTTTAACCTGTTTCGTCCATTGTTCAAAGTTGGTTCGTGAACACATGAGGAGTACAGATATAGAAGGGGGAATGAGCATGAAAGGTGATTTCTTGTGAAACGCATTTCCAAATCTAACTCTACCATTTTCTCTCGGGTATTTAATATTCTAGAAAACGAATAAACTAGTAAATGTAACTTCCCTAGCAGCCAGCTCTCAGTCACTCACTAGAGGGAGGAGTTGTTAGGAGCTCAAACTTACTTAAAAAAACAGAGGACATTCCACCTGGATTGATATGGGGTTTGGGTAATAATGTAGTCAAAACTTCTCACAAAGAGTTTGCTGTTTACATTTAATGTAGCCTCATCTTCAATATTTTACACCAAACAAATTTCGTGATTTTAAGGAGACTTATGTGATATTCCTTTTGACTTTGCAAAGTGAAGGAAGCTGGCAATGAAAGGGTAATAGCTATGAACATTCGAAACAACTGTTATTACGGAATAAAATGTGTTCTGGCCTGACCAACTAAACTAACTGTCAGCAATGAAATCTTCGTTTTGCTAAGAAAACTCCATAAATTTGTGCTAAAGATTTGACTACTTTATCAACCCAGTACTTGCACGTGAATGTTACGCCACAACAGTCCAAAATACATAAAAAAAAACAGGGAATTTGAAAGATGTGAAGTTGGAAAGAAACCATTCTTATCAGAAGCAAACAGAACAAAGAGGTTTGTTTGATTTTGTCAAGAAGTATCAAAATGAATCCTTGGCATTTTCGAAAAAGGTTATGTTCTCGGATGATACTAAGATAAACTCGTATGGAAGTGATGGATATCAGGACATGTAGAGAAGGAAGAATGAAGCTTTCAGAAAGTTGCACCAACTGTTAAAAGTGGCGGAAGTTGTGTCATGGTGCAAATGTTAATGGAGTGGGTAATATTATGGTATGGATGGTATCAATGAATGGAAAATGTATTTGGATATTCTGAACGCTAATTAGAAAAGCAGTGTACAAGAACTTGGGTCGGGGACTACTGGATATTCCAGCAAGCTAATGATCCAAAGCGTAGAGCTTACAATGTTCATCAATAAATCCTCTATAATACACCGTACTACCTTGAAACTCCACCCTAATTCCCAGATTTAAATCCGATTGAGGAGTTATGGTGTGTACTTAAGGAACATGTATGTCGACGTCAACCCTCTAACAGAAGAGAGTTGATTGAGTATAGTCAAGATGAATGTGCACATAATGAATGATGATGCATACTTGTCAGAAACACACACATTAAATACCAACATGTCTTTAACATGTAATTACAGCCAAAGGCTATCAGACCAACTTCTGAAATACTTTTGTTTTGTTTTAGACGTCTACTTAGTTTCAGTTTTAGTTTTTGCGCTATTGGAAGTATTTGTTTAGTTTATTGTTATATTGTGATGTATATATTACATTGTTGTAAT
>JAGDQP010000237.1:45459-62012 GCA_022664845.1 Lepisma saccharinum
ATGTTTGTAATTAATTATCTGAACAATCTACCAAAGGAATCCATTATAATATAATTCTGGAAATGTGAGAATTTGTAATTTATTTGCAGGTGTCTAAGTACTTTTCTACCCACTATATGTCTCTTGCGTGGTCATTAAACTGCATGAGGAAGTACTGTTTTTATTGCCCACCTTAGCATAAAGGAATGAGATTTGAATATTATAATGAAAATACATACAAAACACCAGAAACGTTTCTTTTGAGTGACTAACGCTGTACTAACATATGATCAACGACGGTTAGCATTGTTAGTCAATCGTTAGTAAAACGCTACACTTTGTCCAAGTGTTTATGACGGGTGACCTTGAAGAACCAGAAAGAACTGCGACAGGGTAGCCAATGAGATGAACATATTTTGGAGTCATTGTTTCTGTGAGAGGGTAAGCAGCAGATGGAGTTCTGTTTTCTTGAAGCTGTGGAAGTGTCAGTGTCTTGTACCTGGAGCATTGTTACCAAATTTCACCCACATTGGCAACAACGAGAGTGCAGTTGCAGTCTATCACACTGAGTTGAAACTACCAAACGTAGATATGGCAACGTTGTAGCATTTATTTGATGCTTGATCCACTTGTGTCAGCTACCTTCAGGGGCTAGGTGGGGCCAGGGGCCTAGGCACCGCTAGCAGCCCTTGCGCTACCACTGGTGAACAGTACATAGAAACACATCCTCCAACAAAATAATGGAAAGAGGAAATTAGGACAGTTCATTCCTCAACTTTAACAGATCAAGAATGGACGTAACCAGCTGATTTGCATGATATAGGCCTATTTTCCATGAGGAGAACCAATATTGAACAAGAAACTAGTTCACACGTGCCATTGCATGTACCTAAAAAAGAACCGAAAATTAAACGAAAAAATGGGACATAAACTGTGCAGAGATATCAAAGAAATGACATATTCCCTATTTAGAAGAAAAATATAAATAACACGTAACAACACAACTCGATTGTCGCAGTAAAATCATCAACAGGTTAATGGTTAACTTGACGTCATGTTTGATGTTTAAATCGCACATAATAATAATTTAAAAAAAGTCTTAGTTGAATTTGTAACCTACGTCTGTGAATTTTATAATCCATGGTTCCAGTGCGCATAAAAAAAGAGAGACGAACTTGACTTTTCTAACCTAACTTAACCAATGGCGTTTAACTTCTTATATTTATATATATATAGTTATATATATGTAGAACATTTACATGTGTAATAAGATATATATCTACAGACGTCGAAAACAAAGAACTTCTAGAAACAATCAAAGAAAAATATCCACAGATAACAAACATTACACGAATACAGAACGAGAGAGGCCCCTTACCATTGGTACGAGTGTTCACCAGGGATCCTAACTTAGTCAGTGGACTTATTACGAATGGTATCTACATAGGTAAATGTAGATACAGAGTTGAGGAATCGCGTAACTCAGGCAGACCCTTCCCATGTCGAACTTGTTTCTCGTATCATACTAATAAAATTTGTTCTAAAACACCATACTGCTACAAATGCGGTAAAGACCATCCAAGCTATTCATGCAATCAGACTCCAAATAGAAATTTCTGTGCAACATGTAGGAAATTGGGACACCGAACTGCAGTGGCTTCCTGTCCACTTAGACCTAATAAAAGCTTTGTTACGATACCTGATAGAATATACAGAGCACCTCCTCCAACCACTAACCAAAAGCAATATGCGGAAACACTCAAACAAACAAATGATTCACCTTCAAAGCAGAAAGACTCTCAAAATCCCGCTTCCACAAATGACTCTAACATAAAAGAAATTGAACAAATAGTTAAAAAAGTAATTGAAGAACAAATGGATATGCTCTCCAAATGGATGCTATCAGTACTCACACTAAATCTTACTTTACCTGAAGAATCCAAAACGATAAACAAAATCAATTCAATTATCAAACCTCCAACTGAGGAATTCTTACAAAAACATCTAAATATAATTCAATCCGTCGATGGACACATATTCATTAGAAATGAAGAATATGTTAAAAAACAAAAGACCAATGTTAGGACTAATAGTAGGGCTGAAGATTCAAACCAGGTTACAACGAATAATGGCCAATAAGAATAACCATAACAATCTCAACATCTGCTTCATAAATATAAATGGCATTAGAGAGAAAATACAAGAAATTATACAGTTGGCATTAGATGAGAATATAGACATATTTATTATTAATGAAACCAAATTAACACAAAGTTTTAAAATTAAGACCCCAGGTTTCAACACATTTAGAAAAGACCGTTCTGATGCTACCGGAGGAGTGGCAATTTTAATAAACAACCAAATTCCTGCACAAGAATTACTCCTACCAATAACACTACAAGATAAATTCACCACTCCTATATTAATTTCTATTCAACTGCAGAAAGAGCCTCTGTATATAGCCACTTTATACTCTAGTCCGAATGCTGATATTTCAAGCAGCCTTCCACTATTAACACACCTGCAAAACTACAAAAATTTAATTTTAACAGCGGATATAAATTGTCAACACTCTTTGATGGGCGACACAAAAACTGACACAAACGGTGGAAGCTGTTTAGATTTTTACTTCAATCTCCCTTGATAAATATAAATGTGGGACCTACCAGATTCCAAAATAATAATGAAACAGCTGCAGATAGAATCCTCTTATCACCTGCAATGACGAATATTATGGTGTCAAAAAAGGTTGAAAAGAGTCTACCATCAGATCATGGGGAGATATATCTTCAATTCTACACTCAGACTACAAAAAATAGCACTGAATACAAATTTTACAATAATTACGCTAAAACTAACTGGCAGGAATTCCAACAAACAATTAAACAAGAAATAAACAAAATTCATTTACCCATTTCTAGCACAGATGACATCGAATCAGTCAACAATTCCATCACATCTATTTTGCAAAATGCAGTGACAAGTTTGGTTCCGAAACAAAAAAATATTCCTGGCAAAGAAAGACTTCCTAAGGACATCATAGACAAGATTAGAAACAAAAGACATGTTTGTAGACTCTTCCACAGGGCCCCAAATGAATTTGTAAAAAATCAAATAAATAATTTACAAAAAGAAATTAAATATTCCATCAATCAATTTAGGAATCAGAAAAAAGAAACCTTCATTTCCGACCTATCTGACAGCTATAAAGATAATCCAAAAAAATTCTGGAAGATGCTTGCAAGACAAAAATCTTCAGGACCCGGACATTCACTTCCCAGCTCTCTTGACAACAAACCAATTACAAGCAATAAAGACTTCATAGATATTCTCTTTGCTAAAAACAAAATTAAAATGGAAACAGATCCACCTCATCATAATAAAAAATTTCAGAAGGAAATCACGGAAATTGCGGACAGGATTAGATCGTTCATAGACCATTCCCAGGACATCACGGATCTTGATAGACAGGATAATCATATCGGAAACATTGAAATACTACTTGCTGACGTCACTACTGATGAAATCATCAAAATTCTGAAAAAGAAAAAGAACACCTCACCCGGTCCTGACGGCATTCCATACATAGCCCTTCAACGAAGTCCTCCTGAACTACATCACATTTTAACATTACTATACAATGCATCTTTTAAAACAGGTCACCTTCCACAATCTTGGAAAAAAGCATTCACCATTTATATACCCAAAAGTGGCAAAAGTCGATTCCAATCTGCTAATTACAGGCCTATCACCTTAACTAACACTATGGCTAAAATTTGTGAAATGGTGCTCCAAAGAGGCTTAATCAATATATGGAAGAGGCAGACCTCATATCTAAATACCAGGCCGGTTTCAGATCCAATGTTTCTACAATAGACCAACTCATGAGAATAGTTACTGATACTCAACTAGCTCTAAACAAAGGATGGAGAGCAGCGGCCATTTTTATGGACCTTACGTCAGCATTCGACACTGTCTGGCATGATGCCCTTCTTTATAAGTTGCATTTACTTAACCTTCCTACCTGCACAATCAGATGGATTTCTCAATTTCTAACAAATAGAACTACCAAGATAAGAGCTGGGGAAGACTTTTCAGAGAACATTTCAATCCGAAGAGGGGTACCGCAAGGGGCTGCATTAAGTCCGATACTATATTCCATATATGTTAATGACACTCCGATCTCTAATAATAACAACATAAAACTAGGACTCTTTGCCGATGATACGGCATATTGGACTGTTGCCAGAACTTCCAAATCACTCATAAAGAACTTACAAAAACCTGCAAAAAAATTTCTGAACTGGTGCCGTGACTGGAAACTTGAATTAAATCCAAACAAAACACAATTCATAATCTTCTATCCTTCTGGAAGGGGTACCAGAAGAGACAAAAACAGCTTCATATGCATAAACAAAACAAAAATTAAACCAGGATCCACAGCCAAGTACTTAGGAGTCACCCTTGACCAAAGACTAAATTTCAAGAAACACATCTTTGAAAGAAAAAAGAAAGGATTACAAACATTTTCGGCCCTTAAATCTATTCTACTTTCGCACACTCCATTCCGTATCAAAACCAGATTATATCTTTCAATATTAAGACCTATTCTAACCTACGGTCACGAATTGTTCAACTCAAATATTAAAATGGATCACTTTGAAAAATATGAAAGATACTGGCTTCGAGTCTCCAAAAGACAGTGGAATTCGGATAAAGAAGAACTTTACAGAGACATCAATTTCCCACATATTTTGGACTATTTGGCATCCTGTAAAGAAAGATACAAAAGAAATATTGAAAACAAAAAATTCGCAAATATCAACTTCCCAGAACATATAATGAATGTGTCAGTCTTACGCCATCAGATCACCTTAAAGGAAATCCTAAACATCTAGTAACTAATATTTACAGGGTACTGAGAAAACAATGAAAAACAAAAGTAACAACTCTCAAGAATACATAACACGGAGGAAAGAGCTTCAAGCTGGAATACAATCATAATTAAAGGATCTTGGAAACATTCAAATTTTATTATGAATAATCTTATTCCTTTAACCTCAATTTAACCACAATTATCACCTCAAATCTCAACAACAATTTGACTTAAGACTAACGAACACTAGACAAAATTACTCCAATAGTATTCACAGCCAATTATTATTACAAATATAGCCTAACTGTGCGGTTTCGAGCGGGTCGCTTAGCTAAATAAGGGGACTTTCTTTATGATAAACGGAGAAGATATCTGGTTGTTTGTTTGGTGGGGGCTGCGTGTCCGGGGCAGGCTCCGGTTCCCCCCCTTCATATACATAAATAATTTTAAACTCTCACTAAGATTATAACACTAAGGATGAAAGTAGCCTCAAATGGCCAGAAATCCTGACCCGGTGGCCCTGCGGGCCTAAGGGCAATTAACATATTCTTGTCTTGTCTTGTAGACCGCCCCGCTGCTAGTGGTTACCATCGCTGACTGCTGATCCTGGGGTCCCAGGTTCGATTCCCGGCTTTGCCATGGGATTTTTTCCAAAGCAAGAGGGTCTGGAACGGTGACAACCCAGCATCGTGATGCAATTGGGGAGCTGTTGTGAATAAAAGACAGTGGCGACCACAGTTGAGAGCTTCGACTTTCCTCTCCCTATATATATATATATATATATATATATGTGGAAAAGAAGAAAGTATAATGTTCCTAAAAATGCAAATAAAGAAAAGTTGAGGTAGTCGGATTTCGAACCAGCGTCCATTAGTCAGAAGCTCTCGCCACTTGGGTACGAAGGCAGTCGTTTTTCATGGTTTTCTGAGTTATATTTATAGCTTCAATAGTCAGTTACCAGAGTAAGTGAGTTATTTTTTTAACTTCTTTGCCCTTATTAACATACTATTTTACTCAAGGTCAATGAGATTCTTCTGTTGTTGATCTTCTGACCTTTCCAGAAATACTAGGTTTCAGATGAAAAGAATTTTCTCGCAAATGCATGACCTCTACCAGAAATGAGAATCGGAAAAGATTTTTCGGTTCTTTTAAATCCGAAACCAGTTTTTAGTGACTCGTTTAGGGTATCGCTTTTATCTTTTCTGCTCATATCTGAGAAAACGCTGTTACACGATGCCGAAGACGATTCAGCAGTCTGGAACCTATGTCAAATTCTAAGAATTTTTCTTTTACATATATGCAATTTTTCGAGATTTAAAAATTATCAAAATGTTGAGACTGGAATAAATTCCTTATTTATTAATATATCACTAGAAAAATCAAACAGCTCTGGAATCTATATCAAATTTTAATACTTTCCACCTCGATACATATTTCAAAAACCTGAATATAAACCGGAAAATATCAAATTTTTAAGATTTGGATAACTTTCCTGTTCATTAACGCATTTTACAAATTCAAACAATTCTGAAAATGCTGTCAAATTCTACGTCCGTTCTTTAACTTTATTGTATTGTTTGAAAACCCTTAAAATTAACTCCCATAGGTTCTGAGTTGAACTGTTTATAATTTTATAGTGGACTACGAGTTTGCTTGTGTATTCAAATTGTTATTTTAAAAATACTATGTCTGAGTTCCAACAATCTAACTTTTTAAAAATCAAATTAAGTTATTGGCTTTGTATCTCTGAAGCTCTTCAATTAGTAATATACAAGGTTTGATAAAAAGACACAGAGAATGTTAAAAATAAGTAAAATTCAAAATACAAAGTATTTCCCTTCAAAGTATTTTTCCTGGCTTTTTCACTGTTCTTATCGTTTCTTAAACAACACTGGAACTTTTCATTTTTTAAAAAATATCTTCAGTTACACTGTTGCGCCATCTCCATGTCCAGAATTGAATTGAAAATTTTCTTTTAATTTCATATTGATCTTTGCGTATAACGAGAAGTCGCAGGGTAGGAAAGGAGGTCAAAACAGTGGATGGGGACACACTGTAATTTTTTTTCGGCTAGGAATCGCCATATTAGAACTTTTGGTGACTACAAAATATTAAACTTTAGTCTCTTAATGTTCAAATCTGTTGTTAATCTGCTTTCAAGAGAACCGAAAGAAACATTCAGATTCTGTAAATAGTCAATTATCTAATTGGACATATCATTTTGCTCATCCTTTTCAACATTTTCATCAATTTTTGAAGTTGAAAAACAACGTGTTATTTCCTAATTGTCAGTCGATTCACGAGCATTCCAAAATCGTTCAAATCAGAGCCATTGCAGCCTGAGCATAAGCTAACTTTGTCGAAATGTGATTTCAGAATATGAAACTTTATATCAGGATGGAAACACTGTGATGACTTACTTCCATTTATTGTATTTTTACAAATTAACTTCCCAAGATGCAATTTTACTTTAATCCCAAGATGCTTTAGGATTTATTGTCAGGATTTCCAGCGTGGGGGTTGTAAAACAAAACTTGAGGATGTAGCAATGTTATCTATCAAATTTTAACCTAAAATGTTTTAAAGTTGAGAGGATGTGTTCGAAAATTTTTGAGGTGTCAATCCCCCGAATTCAGAGCGCTGGCAGAATCAATGACTTTAAAAATAAAACCGAGTTCATCAAGTGATAAGAGATAACTCTTCTTGATTTTGTATCAGTAATTCACTGCAAATTTTTGTCAGTCGAATTCTGTTCCACTCTTGTATATTTAATACTACAAGCAACAAAAATTTGTTACTATGACGACGGTCCGCCTCAAACATATACAGATTGTCCACGAAATAATGCCCCAAACGTTGGGAGCTGATTTTTTACATCAAAACATGACGTCATATCGTGACACATAATGGCATAAGCGGTAGGCTTAGCAAATCACTATCGAAATAGTACCCGATACATTGATATAAGCAATGTTTATGATTGTCGCATAGACAGGTTTCGCAACGTAAGGTTGTTGTTGTGAAGGAATTAAATGGTTTATTAAAGCAAGCATAGAAATATCATCTAAGGTGCGTTCGCAAATCATAAAAGAATAGATTAAATATGTATTAGGTACTTTGGTTGTGATTTGCTAAGCCGAAGCGGCTTACGTCATAACGTGTAGAGATATGACGTCATTTGTAACAATACCGCCATAAATTTTCAGCCGCTGTAGCTCCTAAATTAGACATATTTCGAAATTTCTTAAAAAAAAAACAACTCTTTTTGTCTTATTTTGATGTGAATAATCACCTGCTAAAATTTGCACCATTATTTCAGGAACACCCTGTATGGTGCGTTATATACCGTCTTCAAAACAAGTACACGTGACACGTTCATATATAAACGGGTTGTTTGAAAACGCGAGATCTTCACTTTCGTGTTTACGAAACCAAATAGATCGATCGAGGTTTAGCCTTCATGAGGACCACCCCGAGAGAAGCAAAGAGAGAGGAACAGTTTGTGGTCACTCTCGGTCACAAAGCCTCCTTCCATCAGCTCGTGCCTTTATTAGAATCTAAAGGAGAAACTTGGATGGTAGTTTATGCATTGTAAAAGTGGGAACATTTTATGAACTTTCACTTCACCAAGTATGTTGCTCGTGTGTTCATTAAGTGGAGTCTTGAAACGGGTGAAAGAGTAATTGTAAAACGTTCTAAGTCGCTAGAACAATATTTATGATTTTGTTTTCATTCAGAAGATGTTTCAAAGGAATTTAATATGAATTTTATTTCTGCAGTGGCGGATTTACAATAGTACCACCCATTGGTGCCCACAAAGTTTCCGCCCGCGTCTCATTTCATTACATATTTGTATAGATACTTATCACAGAGGGGAATTGAGACTGTTTCTCGATATTTAAAAAAAAACAAGGAGCCCTTTGGCTTCCTCTCCATTTGGTCTTTAACTTTGATCAAAAGTGAAACGAGCGTTCAGTGTTTCATGTAAGTTAATGCGTATAAGAAAGATCTTCCGGGTGCCTTAATTATTAAAAATTATAGACTGAATTCAAAATTGATTTTATATCTTCTGAAGAAGATTAGGAAAAAAATGCCAAATTTTAAAAATTAAATTATAAAATCTTTCTACGGTCATACTCACGGAAAAAGCTTTCTTATTGACCGGGAAGGGCGGGGGGGGGGGGGGACAAAATGTTGAAAATGTGACTAAAAACAGTCTTGGCTAATTCTTTTAGCTAAATTGGTAGTAATTTTTAACTTTAAAGTATACCCAGGATGGCCCTGAAAATTGATTTTAAAGCTTAAAACGTAAACTTTTTCCGTGAAAGTACCCCCGGAAATACTATGTACTGATACCCTCAACCCTCAATACAGAGCTTGTCCCGATTTTCTTGAACAGAAAGGTGGCAACCCTGCTGAGAATTGAAAAATAATAATTTACGGGTCCTCTATGTGGATGTTGTTACTCTGAAGAGAATTTTGTTTTTAAAGCATTTAGAGGAGAGAGAGAGAAGTAGAGAAAGAGAGAGAGAGAGAGCAGATTGCTGCATTGTGACTGATGAAGTGAACTGTAAATATTGATTTAGCGCTCAATCAATTAAAGTAATTGGAGAATCGAAAACTTACAAAGGGCTTGTAAGTAATTAAAATTTTGAATGTTGAAAAATAATATTGAAAAAAGAAAACAAAACCAGAAAACAAAATTGTTGAACTACTGTTGCACTCAGTTCAGGGCTTCACTAGAACGCTTTTTGTAATTAACTGTTTATTCATTTATTTCTATCTTTTATTTAATTACTGTGTTTTTACTTTGTCAACAACTTAACTAAACTTACCACTACGAAGTAATTTGATTGGATGTGAAAGCTACTTTATGGATACAACACCGTCCACTACCACTTCAATCAACTTTTTTTCATAGTTTTGTTGTTCTTCACTACCATCGTATCACCACCATCTTTATTATCAATTTCATCCCTACCACAATCACCAACATCATCATTGTTTTTATTTCATTCATCATCATATCAATTTTCTTCATAAATTTCCTCCTCCTTATCATTTTCATCACCACATTAGTTATCGTTATCATAATTTTCATCACCATTATCATAATCACCTTCACTACCATTTCACCTGCACTTCAAATCCTTATTTATGTATAATTAGTAGATAAAAGTATAATAGGATTACCCGATTTATACGTACGCAGACTCATAAGGTGTTCTAAGCGCTGCTTATCTTCGATTGCTGTATTTTGAAGTAGTTCTGATGTGAAACAGATCTTGAGTTGATATTGGGGTGCAAAGATTAAGGGAAATTCGCATTGAGCCAAATTATAGGTACAATCTCATCACTTGCCTGGTGAATTGCTAATTAGGCGTTACATAATAGATATTGAAAGGAAACAAAATGCTTCATCTGTGATTGAACTTTTATATAAATATTTAAACGCACCGAAGCAAGACTTTATCAACTTAACCTAATAGATAACTAACTGAGTATGTAATAGCAATAAGTCTATAATAAATAAATAGTCAATTCGCAAGCAAGAAACGGAGTCCAACGAACCAGCTCTTTTATGTTGTTCTAATAACAGACTTCAGAGAGATGAGAATGTGTAAGTTGTGAATTGAATTTTGAGGTCCATCAACTTGTAGTGGTAACCATTAGAGGATTTGTCTTCTTCTGTCTTCTGATTAGTAGACTGAGTTCGAGCACCAATGTTGATAGTCTTTAGTTATGATCACTTTAGCTCTCAAGATCCACTCTCGCAAGATAGCACTCTTGAACCACTCATAAAATGGTATCGAATGTCAAGTTTATATAGGCAATTCTCACTACATGTTGCTTATGGAGAATCAATAACAACCCATGGGAAATGTCCTTATTATAACCAATTGGGAAGAAGTACCTCTTAATTTTGACCAACCAAAATAAGGTAGGTGTTGACTGAACTTTGTCCTCTTTCTTCATTTTGACTTGGAAGACTGCAAGTAATGTTAATATGAGAATGCTGACTACGATGTCCTTGAGGTTTCAAAGTTTTTGAAAACTCACGTCTCCTATCAAACATGATATCGCTGAATCTGTCACTCCACAATCTTGGAATCACTTGTTTTCTCCTTCTCTCTTTAATTAACAAGCGATAGTCTTTGATTACAAAGAACTCTTATTACACACACTTAGTTTGGACTCGCGTTTCATTGAATTTAAGAGATAAAATGAATATTCTGAACTTATGAATAAATGTCTTGCTTTCTTGATTCGTGCTCTTACAATTAGAAATATACAGAATTTATTTACAGAACAATATTAATGAAATAAATATAAAACAAATCTAAATCTATTGACAACATTCGGCTATTAGAGAGACTTAATACTTGTCTTTACAATGTTTAAAGTCTACTCGTCACGTCTGCACTTTACAATAACGACAGAAAGGAAAATAGGAAAAGCAGCAGTAATACTTCTATCTAATGTACTATCCTGACAATAATCTGGTGAGTTTGAAGAAATTTCTAAAAAAATTCAGTAAGACTGACCGAAATCACGTAAAATGGCATCGTTTTCGTTTGTTATCAAATTATAGAGTCTGTGGATCACGACTTCTTCTTCCTGAGTACTCTCGACACGCCATTTTGATGGTCGAGAAGAGCTAGACACCCACAAAATTACATTGTCTCTTATGGAACATTGTGGTTCAAGAACTGTTGAATTTATAACAGAAAAGTTTACTTCTCAGTGATATATTTGGTATCGGACGAAAGCTAAAAGTTCATAGTATCACATACAGCGCGAGTTAAACAATTTTATATCCATATATGCTTTAGCGTCAACTATAAAACTGGAACACTGCAAGCACACTTAAATTTCCCTAATATCCCTCAGCAGCTAAGAAAATTCCCAACTGTTATCCGGGCTGTGTAATTTCCAAATGTTTGAAAGTTATCGTAAACCCAAACCAGATAGGCTAGTGAAGACGCCTGCACTAGCATCAGCCACTGCCTTTAGCAAGAAAAACAATGAAAATTAAGTGATTTACAATTGCATTGTGTACTACAGAAACAAGGAATGCATACCTTCGCGTCTTAAACAAGGACGTTTGTGCCCTTGAGCAGCACAACTTAAGTTCCACATTAAGCCATGCTTCATGAACTTTCTGGCCATTGGGAGGCACTTTAGTAGCTTTATGCAACATAAAACGTACCATTTTGAGGTGTTTCCACTGTTCTGTTACACAAGTAGCTAAACTACAATATTATTTTAACACAGCATACAGGGGTACCTTTTGATTTGGCTTCGTAAATACACGCAACTTATCTTCATAATTACCTAATTTGATCATAAGCTCACACAATGTTCAAATAAAGGTATAGGCTACTCAATATGTGTCTCACATCCATTTCACTTCAAAAACGAAACCTTAAGAGCATTCAGAACATCTGGTTGTTTACATACTTTGTAATCCTTGTCACTTCTTGGACGAGGGAAAAAAAGGGATTTTTTTTCGTCAAGTAAAATCATATTAAAAAATCTTTACATATAATATGATGAAACCCAGAATTGATTTAGTTTCATTTAATCGTAACAAACCCAAGGGTGAAGGAAATTATAAAAACTGATTGTTACAGATTAAACGAACAATGAACTCAGTATCAACACTATGAATCCGCCATGTTGTCTGTCCCGCAATGTGAGAAATGGTCGAGAGTACTCAGGAAGAAGAAGTCGTGATCCACAGACTCTAATCAAATTACCACCTCTCCTGCCATCTAGTATTCTCTTTGTGCAGAAAGAAGATCTATCTACGATTTTGGCACCATCTATAGCATGTGACGCTTATTGTGTTAAAATAAGGGGAAAATACAAAGTTCTTATTGTTTTGTTTAGAAGAGTAACAATGATTTCTTGGTTCTATCTTCAGTTCAGAGTGTTATCTCTGGAACGAGTACAGACATGTCTGCTTTTGGCTTGCATCTTTCAGAGTAGACATTGATCATGCGTCGAATTCCTTTCGTTTTTGTTCACACCCATTAAATTAGAAGAGAGGAAATATTCGTTATGAGAAAGTGCTGTTATTTTTTAAAAAAAAACTGAATTTCAATCAAAAAGAATTGATTTTAAAGAAACAATCTCGTCTTAGATAGAAAATGTTATTTGTTTTAGATGAGATACTGATGCTTTTCGGATGTCATTCTTCAAAATTAAAATGACAATTTCTCATCCTGTTAGAGTGATACACACTAGACCATGGGGATAATAAAGTGTATTATTCGCTATTTTTACCACGAAGGTTATCGAAATATAAAGCTCTACTGTGAACTTAATCGCGTTTAGTTATAAATGACAACAGAAGACCTGGTAACTTTTCTCAATGCCAACAATATGTCAGATGACAATATATACGATAATCATTTTTGAACGTGCTTTTCAAGTAAGTTAGTGACGGCAATTTCGCTATGTTTACAAATCTGCCATCTACCCCTATTCTCTTTGTTTTAAACCAGAGTCGAAAGATAGTAATTGTGTTAGGGAAAGCATTGTATGATAAATATTTTTCCTATTCTTCCACAATTCCTGGTAATTTTTCATGCGCGGTATAATTTTTCCTGCGGCAAGTGAATGTGTATCTCTTAATTATTAATAATTTGATTCTTAACGCACCTAGTTGATAGGAATGTTGAAGGTATTGTGCATCATACGCAGTATGTAATTTCTGTGTGAGTTGTCTGTGTTAACTGTGTTCATCCCAAGTTTATGAAAGGTGTTAGTGTGTACAATTTTGCCATACGAAGCAAAGGGCCTTTCTTATTAAAGATAATTTATAATGACTCAAGTTGGAGTGCTTGATATTACTTTAAACTCATATAGTACTGAGATCTATCTAGAAAATATTATTTTCAATTTTTTTAACAATATTTTTCATGATCAGTGTTTTCTTTAAATTTTAATAACCTTCCGCCTATTCATATAAGTGAAAATTAATATTTAACTGAAATATTTCAATAATAACTGCTCAAATATTTTTTTTCTAGTTCATGAATCAATGTTAGAGTAACATACATGGAGTGTAACACTCAACACGTTCCTATTTTATATAGGCAAACAATTTCGAAAACAGACTGGCAAAATTGGGCACATTATGTTTTCAATTTCGCCTCTTCTAAGACTTTCCTTTTCTTTCTCGTATCCGTTCAAGACTTGGGCATATATTTGTCAACAAACAAAATATCACCGTATCGCTTACGTGCGCCATCTTGATGCAAGTGACTTTCGCCTCCCCTTTTTTTAAAAAAGAAAAGCAAATTAAACTTAGCATGGCAAATTGCAAATCACCCATCTTATTTGGCGTGACGATAAAGACCTTTTTAAGGTGTTGGGTCGCACTTGCCTGGCTGGAATAGGTGATAGAGCGTTGGATAAATGGCTGTGCGGTCCGGGTTCAGTTCCAGCCGAGGTCATGTTTTTCTCTTTTCCATTCCTACGCTCTAGGATTGGAATCATCTAATAAGATTACATATCTTGTTTAGTGGAAATTTATCATCTTTTCTTCAATGAAAATCTGCTCTAAATGAGTACTCTCTTTCCGCTATCGTAAGAGGAAATATTCCGCTCTTCAGAATTTAGTGATCAGGGTTTCCAATTCGGAACCCAAAACCGACGTGTTACAATGAAATAAAATATGTATTTATCTATACATAATAAACGGCACTGAAGTAGAAGTATTTTCTGGAAATTGATTTCCATCGACAGGATAAATATAAGAGATTGAAGTATGAGGTCATTGGGATGTCAATGTTACCAACATGACATGAAATTATATTATTTTTTTTAAAAATAGGGCACATATGTATATTTGGTATGTCCATAGTAATGATAAAATTAATGTGTCTAGAACGAAAGTCAGTGTTGTAAACTGTGAATATTATACAAATTAAACGTTGCGTATGTCATTTTCCAGGTGTAGCCTGATACAATATTCCCAGTTTGCAACACTGTAGTATGTGCTTTACATATAATATTTATCATCACCCAGGAATACAAAATATTTAATAAACTCTTGTATAGTGCTATTTGAAAAAATCTCTATACCAGGTTGGCAACACTGATATTTTGATGACATCATATTTTAACTCTTTACGTGTATAGTATTTATACAAATCAACTATGAAATATATTTTTTTTTTACTTTAACGTATAGTTTATAGTGAACCTATTCGTTTTATTTTCCATTGTAATAAGTCGATTTCGTTTTCGAAGTTCGAACCTATGTCTCTCAAACACGAAACAAAATTCGACCCCCGTTTAAATGGGCTTGCTTTCTTGATTTTGGTGTCAGGGATTCAACTGCAAAGTTTCTTGCTCGAATTCTGTTTTGGTGCCGGAAATGGCACAAATATAAAAATTTCGATTAAAAAGAAGAACAATTAAAAAATTTCAGTTACATCGCGTATTTTGCACGGTGGCGTAACGATTATTTTCAAATGGGCCTAAAGTTTTTATGCTTTCGGCGCGCACTTCTTAATAGTTTGCTCGTAAGACTGAAAGCCGGAGTTTGAACTGAAACTCAAAAGTGCTTTTTCGAAGCAGATATAGTAAAGTGGAGTATAGTTTGAACTTAAATCGAAAAGGTATATCCAATTATTGAAAGAAAATCACAGAGCTGAGATTTGATTTTTTTAAATTCAGGGTTGGAAAAAAAATACAACCTTGAACCAAAAAATTAATCTTCTCTTCCAGGAAAGAGGTTCATGGTTAAACAAAGCAGATAATCCGAAGATTTATATTACCCAATTCGTGAATTTTCCTGTATACATTCATTAACATTATAATACACTTTATTACTGTATACATATTTTTGTATTTAGTTTAAAAAAAAAAAGAAATATTAAAGCTAGCAGTTATCAATAATGCAGTATAAAATGGCTGTCGATTGCAGTCTACACAGTTTTAGAAGTCTACTTCGGAAACACTGAATAATATTTTCGTACATTTTCGCCCGGAAATACATCGGTGATGTAACTCCGGAAATCAACAACTGGACAATAAACATTTTGCTTGCGTACTTCCCATAAGAAACAGATATGGAGAAACATGGTACTTGCACGATATATAACCCTGTATATTTGGAAATTGTAAAGATATTAACAAACGAAAAATCAACCATTAGTTAGGCACGGTTCTAAACATTGTTGCCAGAGTTGGAGATTTTTTTTTTACAAACTGTGTTTATTTCCACACAAAAACATATTTATGTAACTGGTTGGAACATTTCTCGGTACTATTATGTAGTCTCCATGGCTGTTCATCGAACATGCTAAAGAAACTGCCAATCTGAAAATTTACAAGCTTTGTACAAGAGTATCAGTGGTATATAAAGTTTTTTTTTTCAATTTTTGAATATACTCTGGCAACACTTTCGGTACAAAAGTGATATTGGGGGGAATATGTTTTATCTCTGTCTACCTCACTATGCCATTTTCAACGAAAAAGAACGATATCGAAAATGTTCTAAAAAATGTTATAATTTCATTGCACCCAGCAACCCTGGGAAAAATGGAAAATCATTTCTCACTCCTTTCACTATTTCTGTGTAATTAACGACTGACATTCAGAACTCTCACTTTAAATTTCAGGGTTGCTGGGTGCCCGACTACTTTTGTAACATCTGGTATATATATATATATATATATAT
>JAGDQP010000237.1:62412-110250 GCA_022664845.1 Lepisma saccharinum
GAATTCGAGTTAACTAGAGAAGAGAACGCATGAATTCAGTCAGGATAAACAAACACATAAGAACACTCTTCTAACATTTATGTAGGCCGCTAGATGGCTCTTGTATGAAAATAGCTAAGATCAGTGAGTGGAAGGAGTTCATTAAGGGTAATGAGAGTTACTCAACTGCGTGAGTGAATACTGTTTCTGCTCTCATGGGCTTCAATGAGGAACTGTTTACAGACATTTCCGAGACTTCTTTGAGTTGAGTAAATGTGTTACAAGTGCGAGATTCAGTTTTATATCTTCAGTCATCCTCGTCAGTATAAAGGGAAGGACGTCTTATTGTACTATCTACAATCTCTACTCACATAACATACTTAAAACCTGAAGGATCCATATGTTCCCTTTAGACAGTTCCCCGGATTATTCAAAATAGTGAGATTTAGTTTTGGTTGTTTGGTAAGCTTAACTTAGTTACCTCAGGTCGTCCATTAGATTTAATGTTTGAAATTGTTCGAAAATGGGCTGAAATTATTGATCTTTCTAAACCGGAAGTGTAGGAAAAACTTTGATCAACTCTATTTTGTTTCGGCCATTTTAATAACAATGACTTCGGCCCTTTCCGATACGAGTCCAAGACGCTATACGAACCCGGAACCTCTTTAATATTAAGCTGACGCGTCACCTATTACGGCCACCTAGGTCGTCTGTACGGTTGTTAGTGGACTAAAGAGGAAAAATATTCAGAGGAAGATGAAGCAATTGTAATTGATTCTGCCAGATCCTGTGTGGGGGGGGGGGTCACCTCCCAAATTATCAATCCCCCCCCACCAACTTTAATTTTTCACGGTCAAAAATCGATACAAACCGTGCAAAACTCCACCACTTACACCCTCTGAATTTTGAATTTACACCCCACAAACTGAAAATCCTGGCGGAATCCCTAATTATAAGTATAACACAATCATTTCAAAACTCGCTAACCTACAAAATTCTGCACACTGACTTCTTTATACATTCATATTGTGAGTAAATTAAGGCATTGTTTAGTGTAGAAATTTATGATCTGAGCCGTTATTAGATTTACACTGGAGTATTGTGAGTACCCCGTTCAGTTCAGTAACGTCGTAAGTGATGGAACATGTGGTGTCTCTATACTAAAATACGTACAGACAATGTCAGCCTTGTGAACATGTGATGATATTAAAGTTTGGACAATAAGTTTGAATGTTTCCCTGTAGTGCTTACTGCTGGTGGTGTCACTGGAATAATTGAAGGCAGCTCGTACAAGGAATCGAAGTCAAGGAGATACTTCACATGAAGAAACTCAACATTCACTTTGCTCCTACCCAGAGGTGATTCTTCTACTTAGGAATCGAGGAACTTCATGTAGTCGAAAGCAATATATTTAATAAAAAGTAATTAAGTTTTCTCATGAAAAAGGAAGTTAAGGGATGAAAATTCATGAAGAGAATTTAGTTAAATGGGGTTTGGCAATATTGAGCCGGGGAATCTAATGTACTACTATAAATAGTGGGAAGAAATAAAGATATAGTAGATTTGAAAGACACAGTTCCTACACTTCATAAAAACAACGAATCGCTGCTGCTTCCCTCAAGTAGTATAGTATAGATAGAGCACATCCTGCCGTGTATCAGGGGCGTGAATGTTTGTGTAGTTTTAAACTTAAAGGTTATTAAATTCAGACCGATCGTAGTCATTCGTTACTAAAGTGGTTCACAAATAAAAATAAAATAACGAAGTTCCTTTAAGCGGCCACCCTTCCCCGACAAAGAAAGAACTGGCTCTGTTTTAATTATACTTTGTCCTTGTTCTGTTTGTCTGTCTGTCTGTGTGTTACAAGACATACTAACTTCTTTAACGAAACAGGTAGAGGGACACTGATTCTAGATTTGACTTCCGTGACCTCGAATTATACAGCAATCTTTAATATGGCTGTTCTAAATCTGACAGGTCCTTTTTATTTGCTTAGTGTTATCCATTTTGAAATTTAACGCTACATCCTCTATGGAAGGAGGTAGAAAGAAATTGACTTCAGATTTTGGTGCAGTAACCACGACTTACTGTTTTTTTTTCTAAACCCAAACTTGGCAGGTCCTTTAAACGTAGTTAGCTTTATCAATTTGAAGAATTCAAGTTAGTTCCACAAGGCGCATTTCAGAACGATGTCGTCGGGACAACTCTAAGTTTAAACTAAAAACAGTGGCGGATCCGTCGTGAGGAGGCGTAGACGGAATAGATCACGGATATTTTCGATATCTTCCCGCTAAATGATTTTTTAAGCTATAAATTTATCATGTTTCTCCTCATATTGCTAAGTTTTATCACGGAATATGCAGCCGGTGTTCTCAAAAATTATCATTTCTAGATAAATTATATTTGTCCGTAGCTTTCTCTGAGATAAATTGTTAAAAATAATGCTACATAAAATTATGCCTTTCTCCTTAAGACTTTTCCTTAAAATTATGCGCCTACTCTCTGGGTCCTTCACTGCAACAAAGCTATTTCCTTTTGTGTTTACGAACACATTTTCCATGGAAAGGCAAGAGAAAGATGGCGGCCAGTATATTTATTACAAGTAATAATCCGCCATTGTTTGGAGAGACAGAAAGACTAATGTAAACAGAGGTTTTGACCCTACTCAAACCAGTCAATGCCCTTTCGTTGACGCCATATGTACCACTACAATATCGGGCTAAGTAATACGACATGCAAAATGAACAACATAAATCCATTACCCAAGTTTTAGAGATCCAAAAATGTTTATTTGTATTATTTTGTTTTCGTTTTTATACGTTGTTTGACGTAGGGTATCCAGGAACCTTAAAAGTTATCTGTGATCTTGTCCAGTAACTGTTCCAGCAGTAACTGGTCCAATAATAAAGGTGTGTTACTGCTTATTGACCAATGAGATCCAGAACGTGACAAGAGAGCTTTAACATTCAAATTGTAGGCCACAACGAAGAATAAAGAGAGAATATGTCAGCTTTCAACCGTACAAAAAGAAGAAATAAATCGAACTAAATTTGGTGGAATAACCCTCGCGAACTAAAAAAAGAAAAGAGGGGCGGAATTTGACATTGGAACGAAAACTATAGTGCCAGTACAAAAGCCTCCGGAGAGAGAAAAGTTACATTATTGGATTTGCACTGACGGGGGGGAAAAAATGAGGTAACTGACGATTGAAATTGAATGGGTGGAGGAGAAACCAACTTCAGTTCCCAGTCATTAAACGTCCACCTAAATCGAGCTGCGAGCTTGTGACATCGAAGTTCTACGACACTACGCGGTGATCACTTACCGGGAGCAGGGTTGCCAACTCTGGATAACAAAATTATCAGTATTGGTTATTCTACACGGAGGAAAATACAATAACATTTTGGATTCCCCTTTCACACTAATAACAGGACATAATTTAGATTTTTATCGTACGAAGGGATCCACATCTCGCTACGTAACGAGATACTTTGGCTTGGACGTTTCGGTGGCTTAACCACCATGAGCGATGACGCACTTATTACTTGTGTTCAACGAAGCCGAACTCTAATTACTTACTGCCAAACTTCAGCGATTTTCAACTCCTCATAGTTAAATACAGGATACAAAAGTACCTTTAACTCCGTACCTGACTGGTAATATCTTTTTATATGCATCCAAATACATCGTTTCTCATGAAGTGGTAACATATCTATCTAAGAGTAGAGTAGAAGAAAATATTTTTATCGACCTCAATTCTGCCATGATAAATAAATGAACATCATTCTTCAGCCATATGATGGGCTTAAGCCTTAGCTACCTGTCTGCAATGTATAAGTTAAATAAAAATAAATTTGAAATGTATTCAGTCTCGTTTTGCGTGTATTTAAACTTTCTTTTCTAGTCTGAATTGGCAACACAGTCCTCCTAATTCCATCACGTCTGGGGATGACGTCCGTCGGCGATTACTCTTACCGGGATGAGGATCGGAGATATAGATAGCAGCCAGGACCTTACTTGAGGTACATTTTTCTGGTGAGACTGAGGAAAACTCATCCACAATGACCGACAGCAAGGCGCGTGCTTCTTTGTTACGAATCCGAAATCTCCTTCTTGTTGTAGTTCAAATCATGATCAGCGTTTTTCTTTGTGCATGACAAGACAATGCATTGGAGAGAGAGAGAGAGAGAGAGAGAGAGAGAGAGGAAACAACCTTTCGTTATGACACCTGAAGAACAGCAAAATTTAAATTTCATGTAATATGATATACTTATAAATACTGGCAACACTGGAATTAAAACTACTGCCCACATGATGCACGCAATCGATATAAAAATCCCCTTGAAAAATGCTTGCATCCCTCGATGGCGAAAACTGAATGGTACACCACATGAACGGGAAATTGTTCCGGAGAGAGAGAGAGAGAGAGAGAGAGAGAGAGAGAGAGAGAGAGAGAGAGAGAGAGATGGAGAAAGTCAGAGAAAGAGGATACTGACATAGTTTTTTTGTCTCTCTCTCTCTCTCTATTTCTGAATTAGGAGTGCAAAGTTGATAAACGAAAAGAGGGGTTAGACAGTTCAATTGCAAAGACAGAACAATGAAAACCAGTTTGAGAGAGCATGAATCGACGAATTGTTGGAATTGTTTTTTTTTTTGTTTGTTGTTATTATTGTACTAGTAGTTGGAAAACTTTTTGATGTGGATGGACTTCTGATACTAAAACGAAATGAATGTCAGAGAGTCTGTCAAAAGGGAATAATATAGATTTAGACGGAAGCAGGAAAATCTCTTTACCTTTCCACATGTACGGTCACGAATAAAGACTTTTAAGATCAGAGTTGTTTGAGATCTCATTGTCTCAAATAAATCTCAGAAGAATTTTGTTTGGTCTTTTTTTTAGAAGTGAAAATTTGAAGATAAAAGTATCTGAAATTTGGTTCATTTTGTTTTCATAAGTACGAGGGTTAAACGAAGACTAATCATTTTATTATTTATCAATAGATGGCAGAACTGACGCACTATCTCACTATCGCAGGTATTGCTTAAATAGTTAAAGTTTAGCGACCCACGCTACCTTCGGGACCACGTTGCACTGGTTTGAAACCAATGAAGATTTCTAAAGGGCTGGGAGGACGTGGATGAAAACACAAGATGGTCATTTCGTGAGTACCTTCCACAATATATGCCAAAGGAAAGTGACTAGGTACGAAACTAAGTATAGCAAGTATAAGATACTATAGAAATGCTATAAAAATGATTTTACCTTATATTTTAAGTAGTTTACAATTTTTAAGAATTTAATAGCTAATATTAAAGGTTTATGGGCTCACAGAAAATTATATTTATGTTAATTTTAATATTACTAAATTGTAGTAACGGGTGCTACCTCTAAGCGCCTCATTTTTTCTTCGTATTTACGTAATTCTCAAAAGTTATAAATAGCTTTTAGAATTATTTTATACTCTTTTAGTGCATTCTTGATAAAGAGATTCTTGATATTTTTTAATTAATTAAAAATATTTCATTTAACTCTTTCAAGTAGCTTGTAACCCTTTCTTTAGTGCTCTTAACGGGTCGGGTTGTGCCTCAACTCGATCCGACCTTTGCACGGAATTATTTGACCCGACCCATAAAATGAATAGGTTCGACCCATCCCCTCACCTGAGTGGATTTACTCAGCCTCGATCCGTGACTCGAGTGTATCTGACCCGATCTATGATCCGAGTGGTCAAACCCGACGCAACCCGAGTTGGTCAGACCAAATACGAACTGTGACCCGAGTAAGTTCGACCCGACCCGTTTGCGAGCAGTATGATTCTTGATAGATTTTCTATTAAGAAATATAAAGTTGTGTAACTGAAGTTTACCCGAGGTATCTTGAACAATAGGTAACTTCAGGAAAGCACTAAATTCAAGGCGAGTTATGGAACCACCAGGCGGGTTGCGGCAAGAATATTACAGGTTTGAAAGTGGGCTTCGGACAATCTTGGATTTCAAAATTAAAAACAAAATTGAATAGTTGATCTCACAGCATCTTGGATTAGAAAATTTGACCTGACAGAAAACCAAGAGAGACACATTAAGTTAATAAAAGCGTAATGAAAGGGATAGGAGTAAGTTTTAATGAATGCTTTGGCTTCTTATTCATTAAAAAAAAGCCCTATTTTGTGTGCATAAGTTACAAATTCGAAGTTATTAGTTTTCGTTCTATCCTCGTAGATGAAGCATAAGAAATCATTAAAGCAAAACTAAAGTCAAGGTTCTTGATTACGAGACTTGTCATTGACATTACTAACCAGCACGAATTCCTTTGGCGAGACACCACTACTGGTAATGAATCTAATGCAGTGCTCAGCAAATTTACCTTTTCTCGTTAACACAGCAATGACAGAATTATCTTGAAGCGTTTTTACGGACTCTTCTTAACCACTGTTGTGCAGAACGAGTATTTACGACGTTTCGGACACTAGACTGAGTCCGTCTTCATTAAGATTAAGGTGATAACTTGGGGAAACGTTATTTCTAGGTGTATTTGTTGCGTGTACCGATAGCGTGCGTGGCTACAGTTTTATGTAGCGTATACAGCCGTGTGTAGCTGTGTGTCGAGTGTAGTGAAACAGTGCATTATTCTAGAAGTAGAAAGATGTAACATTCGTGCGAATTATTAGCTAACACGTTTGACTGGAGGATAACAAGAGATCAGAATACATTTTGCGACATCCATACAATTGAAGTATTCTTGAACCAAGGTACATATTAAGAATTTTTTTGACAGAAACTTTAATACCGTGTTTTCCAAGTCGATAGCTGACAATGTTTGTTACGTGAAACTTGTTACGATAATTCTGTGACACGTCAAGACTTTTACAGTTCATAAGCTATCCCATATGTTTATTTTATAGCAGCTACAATATTGATAAAATCACGCAAGAGTTGGGACTATTTCAGGGATTCTACCATGATTTGTGAGTTCGAAAGAAAGTTAGGGGGTGTAAGTAGAACTTTGCAGGGATTTTTATAGATATTTAACAGTAAAAGTTTTAAAGTTGGAGGTGTGTTCAGCCATTTGGAGGGGTGGGTCTGGCAGAATCCCTGGACTATTTTGATAAAGTTGAATTGCATGTTCTTAATTGTAGTCTTTATTACAATTTCTTGGTCAATATAATTTGAAAAGTTATGCAATATTCGCAACATTCCCTCGCCTGAAAACGCCATAGTAGTGACAAGCTTAAGTTCCTAGAACTCTGGTATTACGAATTGAATTTGAATTAAATTTTATTTATGGCCTTTAGGCATCTAAGTCTCATGCCGGGATAGAGGAGATGGTACACTGCAAAAAATAGCTGTGTTAATTCAACACAATGCGGTGTCCCAGCGTGACTACCACTTTTGTGTGTTAAATCAACACAACACACGGTGTTGATTTCGGTACTGTGAAAGAAGTTACGCCTGCAGTGAGATTTGAACATGGGTTACTCAGTTAGAAGTCGAGCGTCTTACCGACTTCGCTAAATCGTCAGACGAAAAATGCATTAGACAAACGATATTTAGTGAACAAAATTTGAATTAAACGACTACACTATAAATTTAAACAGTGTAGGGGATCAAATATACGTTGCTGAACCCAGAAAACAAACTAAGTTACTTGCACGACTTATCCCGTGGTTTAATCACTTCCTATTTGTCAACTGAGAACCAGAATCCTCATTCATTGAGAATATTCTATTTCTATGAAAGCAAGCAAGATGGCGACAGCCAAACACTTGAGCAGCATTACTGCTTTCTTTTCGTAACATGTTAAATGCTGTGATAGCTTCAATAGAAATTGAATATATTCTCAATAAATGGGGATTGTGATCCGTAATTGACCGATGGAAAAGTGATTAAATCATGGCACAAGTCGTAAAAGTAATTTTGTTTGTGTTTGGGGTTCAACAACATTTTTTTATCCTCTGGTTATATTGTTTCAATGTAGTTCTCCTTCCGTCTGACCATTTAGCGAAGTCGGTAAGTCGCTCGACTTCTAACTGAACAACTCATGTTCAAATCTGGCTGCAGACGTAACTTTTTTTTCTCCCAGTACTGAAATAAACACCATGTGTTGTGTTGATTCAACACACAAAAGTGGTAGTCACGCTGGGACACCGTATTGTGTTGAATTAACACAACTATTTTTTACTGTGTAGGATTGAGAAAGGTGTCGGACAGGGACTATGTTGAAGGTACCATACTGGCATTTTGCTGGTGTGACTGAGGAAAAACCCTAGAAAAAACAACTGAATCGGGATGGTCGACCGCTGGGATCGAACGCACGACCTTCCTGATTCTAAAGCAACGCTCTACCACTGAGTCTGCTATTACGAGTTTTGAATCTTTGGGACATGAATAGCTTTTATTAAAGTATAACCTCAAATAATTTTACTATATTGTTTGACATTCCCGCGCGCTGTATCCCAGCATGCACTAGTTTTAAAACACTAATTGTTAAACACTTAGTATTACTATAAATCTTTGACTCTCTAATGGTTATTTTGATTTGGCCTGAGCCATAGTTATAAGGGCCTTTAAATAAATCTAAATTCGAAAATTATTTATCCAAGCTTTTTTGTTTAGAGAAAGAAACATCGACGTTATTATATTTATAAAACTGTGCACACTGGGATTGATCTATTGAAATTGAAACTTATCGGACTGCGCCATGTGTCTCTTTAATTCCTTGTTTTTAATTTGGGAACTTAAGCAGGATGGTAATTTAATTGGATTCGTTGGCTCGTTTTCTTACTCTTTTTTAAAAAAATCCTTTTGCTTCACTAGGTTAGGTTAGTTGAAGTTAATTTACTTTTCATTAGGTGAGGTCAGGTTAGTTTGACCGTGGTTACCGTAAACTAGATTTGTTCCAAAATCTTTTACCATAACAATTGTTTAACACAAACAAAGAATGCTACTAGTTTTGTTGTCTAAGATTATGATTTGATAACCTACAAAAAGTATAACGAAAGTATAACTATCACTTAAACAAAGCCAAATTTTCGCTTTCTAAATAACAAGATATGAAAATGTCGCTTTCCATATCAAACCTGTCATAATTTCTAATACATAGTTTTCTTCTTTCGCTACTAGATGGCATGTGAATAGCAAGATAAATGTTTCAAGAGAGAAAACCAGTGAGAAAGATTAAAGAGTGTTGCCAACTGTTTGTGAACAGGTTGATCCCTCATCATTAGTCATCTTTTTCCCTCTGGAATTATACCCCTCCTCCCCCACACACTTTCTCTCTCACTCACTCTCACAGTCACAGTACAAAGCTTACTAAGCTAACATTCTGCAAGGTTGGCGGATTTCATGGATCACTTACGGATTACGGTGGACACTGATGGAGGCCTGAAGGGGTGATTTGGACATGAAATACACGGCAGTAAGCTTCTCATCTCTACAAACAAAAACTTTTTTATTTCTTATCAAGAAAAAAAACGATAAAAGGAAATAAATGCAAGTTGCAGTCGAGTTTTGTCTCTTTTCTGGTTTTTGCCAGCTATGAAAAAAATCCAACAAATAGGACCGAATTGCCTAGAAAATTTAATAATGTAGGAGGCGGCAATTTCGCCATGTTATAATATTATTTCTTTTTAAAAAGGCGAGAGTCGTTTACATCGCACGTATGGGATAGGGTGATATTTTATTTATCAAAATATAATATATTAAGACCTGAACACAATTATCAGCCGGCCACGAGGAAGAAAAAGAAAGCCTTGCAAAAGGCGAAATTACAAACACCATGCACCCAATTTCGCCAGTCTGTTTGCATGTGTAAAATAGGTATATATTGTGTGTTACACCAAAGGTATGTTACTTTAGCATTGATTAATAAACTATTAACAGCTATTGGAGCAGTAATTATTGATATGTTACCCGTTAAATATTATTTTTCACTTGCATAAATCGGCAGAAGGTATTAAAATGAAGGAAACAGTTTAGAAAAAGATGTTGAAAATCGTATTTTATAGACAGGTATAATTTAAGCTCAAAATAATATCTAGCACTCGAACGAAAACAATTATAAACTGCGTGAAATAAGAATCAATTTATTAATAATTAAGAAATACCATTCACTTGGAGCAGCAAAAATGAGATGAACTATGAGTTTTTCCACACCGCGCTTGCGTATTACCAAGATTTGTGGGAGTATAAACAAAACAATTATCACGTGATGTTTGGTCTACACCGCTACCATCTTTCGACCCTGCTTCAAAACACAGAGAATGAGGGTGGGTTGGAGATTTGCAGACATGGCGAAGTTATCGCCCTGCAGCTGTAAATGTGCAGATGTTATAAACGTATAATGTTTTAGTTGTAAATGTATGAATAGAAGAGGAAAGGTATAAAATACGTTTCTCTCTGAAAGTCTAATCGAAAACAAGTAGGGACCTACAATTTAACGTGGGATCCTAATTTTATGTCCCCACCGGGAATTGAACCCGGTAGCCCTTGATTACAAGGAAACGAACGTTACCACTCACCCACAGCAGACACTTGACATTGACATTTTAGGCTAGTGAAAAATTCAGATCAAGTCAGTGGCGACGTAAGGCAATCTGAGGCCCCGGGGCAAGTGAACTTGATTGAGACCCCTTCGCGAACGCAATCGTGAGCGCACAATGCTACTGTTGACAGGAATATCTTATTTTCCATTATTCCAAGTACCGCGGGAAATTTGACGGTCTCATGGGGGCTCATTTGCCAAGACCAATATCTTTTTGCTCACTCGACGGAATGGCTATTCAAGAGTCCTTAGACGGAATAACTATGACGTCACCGACCACAATCGATGTGCTCCATGAATGTGCGAATCTTAACAAGCGATTATTCACTTGTGTCGGCGACCAGCAGGGGTCCTTCGGCAGGTGAGGCCCGGAGCGTGGACACAATTAGACCCCCCATTTTTCGCCACTGGATCAGGTTTTCTCTTCTCTAATATAAACACGCTATACCTTTTCATGTGTTACTTTAATACAGGAAAGAACAAAACCACTCAATATTATGCTGATAATATGTTTATATTTAAGAAGAAAAACGTGATAATGTTTAAAAAAAAACATTTTCCAGTATGTGGCAAAATAAAATGTTGATCACTTACAAAAACTACGGAATGTTATTTATCATCAGGAATAATTTCAGACGCTTTATATACTAAACAAAATAACGTATGACGCTGCCTCACATTTATTACATCTCTGCCTCATGAGAGCCCTATTGATGTGGCATCTCGTATGTTTCATCCTATGACCTTCTCTCCTATGGATTCAAGCATGATTTATGAGACCGATTTTTCCACTTGTTTGGTCCTGGCGAAAAAGTAAAGGAAAAAAAATACCCAATCAGCATCTGAGTTGTATATCATTGTGCATGTGCAAGGATCTGTCACTGACAGAAGTCTGCTTGTAAAACTTTCCCTCAGTTATTGTTATATTGTCCAATACGTATAATGGGTGCGGGAAGGAAGAGAGAGAAACTAGTAATAAATCCTTTTAACAATTCGCTCAGTGTTGTTTGATGCATTTGTCTAAAATTTTATAACTTTTTCATCAATGTTTTACAATCGTAACACTTTTTCAGGATTAACATTCTCCTACTTTCAATATCAGTGATCTTTAGACCACCATCCGTCCACATCTTCTATAAACACTGAAAATAAAGGGTGTTGTCTACCAATGAGCTCAGGGAAGGAGGAATATTTTGAACACTGACCATCCTGATTCAAGGTGTTTCTTCATTTCTCTTGGTGTGAATGACGGGATGGTATCTAGGTCTAGAAATCTAGTCGTTCGCTTTCCCATCCCTTTCTCTAGAATTTGCTCTAGCCATGCGATCCATTAGGTGAGACGGGTTTTCTAGAGATAGAAACCCGATCATACCTATAATACAATGATACCAATACATCTTGTAGATATGCAGTGTTCTTGAACACGGATGTCGTGCCATCTGCTTGCTCAGTGTAATGTGATTGGTAGGAATGAAATGGGTAAGGTAAGGAATTGCTAAGTGATTGTTACGAGTTTGATTCCCGAGGTCCAAATGGCAGGCGCTAGCGTCTCCATAAGTACGGTTCAAGGAACATGACAATAAATTCACACTATTTCAGTGATCTCCCCGTTCCCAGATCAAAATTCCAGTTGAGAATCTATTGGACGGAGTTAGGATGGGGCTTGTTGAGCAGTATCAACAGTCAATCTATGTGGCATGATAATATTTCATAGTTTACTTCCATTTCATCTGGATAATGCTGGAATAGTACCTCACCAAAATCCCTGGCTGTTATTTTGCCCATCTTTGCCTACTGAGGAGTGATCGATAAGGGACGCCATCCCTCAGATGTGACAGGTTAGAACCAAAAGTTACCATTCAGGAACGCTTTCTAGAGATTTGTTGACTTACTACAATGACAAATTGGGGCAGCTGTGATCTCAAAAGGGGGCACAACAAGGTACTTATTAGGTGCCTATAATAAGTAAACAGGATGATTTTAAAGAGCAAACGTAAGTGTAAAATAAACCCCAAAACGTGCAGACTTAATGCATTACATTTACCCTTCAGTTTACGTTTTAAACGGTTGCCTCTCCTTCGCCAAGGCAGAAAGAAATCTTTCCATGTTTACCAACAAAGTTTGAAGAGCTAAGTATGAGAAAAAATGAAGATTATATTCTGTCGTAGTAAGGAAGATGGAAGGAAAGAGACCTTTGGGAAGACCAAAATGTCGTTGGGAGGACGATATTAGCAAATATTTTCAAGAGATAGACATTTGTGATGAAAATGGATTGATCTTACCCAGGATAGGATTGAATGGCGAGATTTTGTTACTGCGGTGATGAATTTGTTCTACTGTGAAAATTTCTAAAATACTTATCTTAAAAATGCCAGCCAACTTTGCTGCCTGGAAATTTTCAGTAACTTGGTATAAGAACCAGACATCATTCAGCTTCCAGGGTTACTGGAAGTAAAAGAGAGAAAAAAAGAAGCCTGAAGTGGGATTTGAACACAGGTTGTTGAATTAGAAGTCCAGCATCTTTGCAACTGGACCAAACTTCCAGTCATAAGAAAACACTAGAACAAAATAGTATTGTAGAATGTCACAAGTGCATTATCCGAATTACAAGGACAAAGATACTCCAACGCACTTTGCCGCGTTTTAATGGCATCTGGATTTGTCGTTCAGAATTCGCATTCATTGGGAATATTTCGCATATATGCAAAAAAAAAAAAAGGACACAAGATGGCGGAAACAAACACTTGACCAGCATCGGAATTTGATTACAATAAGAAACCGCTTTCTCTTTCTGCGGATGTGTGCTAAAATAACACTAAAACTGAGAGATGAGCATTTTCATTATCATAACAAAAATATCTCTGTGCTTTTCCAAGATTATTGCAAAACAAACATTTCTCTGAGGCACATCAAGGAAGTTTTCTTACATGTTTAACAGTGCAGAAATAATGTTTATGTAATATAATATTTGAGTGGATAGTGGATTATTACATTTGAAGTGCGTGTCTCATAATTGAAATTTACTTGATTGAAAACTCTTCCAATATTTCTGACTGAAATGTAAACTGTTTTGGTTTCAATAACACCAGAAAATATTGAAATATTACTTTGAGTTAAGGCTGAAATCACAGTCTTGTTCCAGATACTCCAAGAAACTTAAGTTAATACATTTATGAACCAAGGTGCGGTGAAGTCTTGAAACTGTCAAGTTATCAGTTAAAGGATCAAATAATTCAAAGAGAAATAACAACATGGAGTTTACTGTAAGATCATTCATAGTATTATTTTGTAGGGAGAAAGCATTGATTCATATAAAAATATATTGCTTCTATATGTATGCCAGAAGGCTTCAATTGATTTCGGAATGAAAGATTTTATCCTCCTAGTTATGTCATCGAAATAAATTAAAGTTGAAAGGAAGAATATTCAATAACGATATTTTATCTCCGGAGATGTATCAGCCATAAATGAATTGATAGCTTTAATTGATTTACAGATATTAAATTAGTTAATTACATTTGAAAAAAATAATGATAAATGCTTTTTGGCTCATATGTGAACAAAGGACAATCGTTTTTTTTTCTGTGAATCAGAAAAGACAGAAATTGTTGATCTGGAAACTACCGAAACACTTAAAACGATAATATAAAGAAAAAAAAATAAGTAAGGTTGCGACAAAAGAGAACACATCACTCAGCTTTGACGTCACTTATCACGTGCGGGACCACATCGACTAATTTTAGTAGTCTCTGAAGCGAAGAAGAGAAAGAGAGGGAGAGAGAGAGGGGTGGGGGGAAGGATGTGCGCGAGAACACGAGAAAGATAGAAAAAAGCTTTTCAGTTACCGGTGTGTAAGGAAACGACATTTCACGGAGGAAATTGGTTGCGGGTGCGTGTGTGAGTGATGCAGTTTCTCTCTCTGTCTCTCTGCTTTTCTCGCGTCCTTGCTGACGATCTTGGAAATACCATCTGTCATAATGATTACAGTGCTTGCGAAACGAACATGAAGCTAAAATAACTGAGAGAACTGAAATAAGCGGTTTACTGCTTAGATTTTTCTTGTTCCGTTTCTTTTCTCTCTCTCTCTCTCATTACAAAATTCCGGGATTCCAACGTTCTGCCCAACAGGTAATTTACAGAGACGAGAAAATTGCCCTTTGCGAGAAAAAGAGCGAGGTGTTTAAGTAGAGAGATAGAGCAGGGTGACAGTTAGCTCTCTTCCTCCTCCCACTCCTACTGCTTGTTTCATATACTTCCGCGCAAGAAAAAAGCTGTTAGAAGCTTTTAGGAAGATTAGGTCTATTACGAGGCAGGATATTACTTTCCGGTACGACATCTTAGTTTTCTGAAAACACCAAAGAGATAATTGCTGTTAAATCAGTTATTTGTTAATATAATTTGCCGAAACATCGCTAAGAGTTATTATGTTTTCTGTAAGCCAAAGTTTTTCTTGTCTCGTACAACGTAAATGTGCTTTCAGGACATGAACCAAGTGAATTCAATTCTGTTGGAAGTTTCGAAAACAGAGATTGTGCTCATCCTTCAAACCTATTTCGTACACTGAAGATATCTGCCCACAAAGCCTTGGGTAACATGGTTAATTCTGCTGATATTCCAAGTACGTACTTACAGGTTTTTACTTTTACGTTTGGTAAAAAATAAATAATTTTGAAAGCTGACTCTGATTTCTGGACATATTAACAAATCGTAAATGGAAATTTAAATACAATTATTTTGTGTTAAACGTTCTTTTCTGAGGATCGGGAATATAAACTGGATGTAGACGATTGATAATTTTCCCCATTGAGTACGCTTTGTCGAAGTCATATGCAGGTTATATGCAACCAAAACAGCATTGTACATGAGCGGGCTAGTATAACAAACAGGATATGAGTGAACGAATTTTATATTTCCCCCCCACTTAACCATAAATACATATTTAGATGTGGATATAATAACACTAGAACGCATGAAGTAATGTATAAGAGATGTGTACAAGAGGAATGAATAGTTGATGATGTTATTCAAGAGATGGGAGTTGAACATTTATTGCACATATAATATTTCCATACTAGACTTTGAACGCTTTTCTGAGTACACTTGGTTGGAGGAATTTTGCACAGACGTTCCGCACTTGTTTTACTTCTTTGCTAGGCTACCATAACTGTGTCCTAACACACTCTAACACTGTATGGTCGCATGCGATGGTTTACTCTTTGTTTAACCTTTGTATAAATATTTCTTTGAATCTGAATATTTTCGCTATATTACAGGGACTATGTTCTTAAAGAAAATATCTTTGTTAATACATTTGAGTATACTGAACAATACTTTATTTTCTAAGATTTATTGTTATTCATCGATCGATATTTTTACAAATAGTTCCACGTAACAGAAGACTCACAAAGAAGAATAAATCCTGAATGAGGATGGAATATTTACAAAAATCTCAGTAAGAGTCTGAGCAGGATACCAGTATAAGAGTCGATCTTAAACAACAAACAGAAACAGGAAAGGGAACTCCCGTGACAGTACAAGGATACTGGGTTAATAACTCAAATATCGATCCAATACTCGTTTAATAACGCAAATATAGAACCAATACTGGGTTAATAGCTCAAGTATCGATCCAATACTGGGTTAATACTTCAAATATAGGCCCAATACTGGGTTAATAACTCAATTTTGATCCAATACTGGGCCAATAACGCAAATATAGAAGTAATACTGGGTTAATAACTCAAATATAGATCAAATACTGGGTTAATAACGCAAATATAGAACCAATACTGGGTTAATAACTCAACTATCGAGCCAATACTGGGTTAACAACTCAAATATCGATCCAATACTGGGTTAATAACTCAAGTATCGATCATGGTTGACCGTTCTGAAGAAACATGGATTGATATTGGCATGGCACAATATTTCCACGTTGAATGCTGTTTCAGAAACTTAACAAACGTGTTGTACTTCAACGACTAAACGTGATGAAAGCTTGGCAAATTAAAATACTAGGTTTAGAGAAATATCACTCTATGAAAATGTCATTGCGCAATATAGATCGACACTAGCCGATTTCGTTCTGAATAATGTCGTGCGTGTTGAATTAATCTATGCAATAGAAAAATAACACATGCTACCTATAAAACTTCAACATTCTCCCTAATTAAAGTCATCCTGTAATGTCTATGTCACCACATTCTATGGCTGAGTTAATGAAGTATATAATCAACGTGTTATTTTACAAGGATGACTCCGTAGTGTAGTGGATAAAGCGATGGGATAACAAATCATAAGGTTGTAAGTTCAAATCCAACGAAAGACATGTGCGAAAATGTTCAAGTATAAATGAAGACGACAGAATAAGATGCGTAATGGAATAAAAAAGGCATGATATAATCAAGACCACGTTTTCCCTAAAACTACTGTAAAAATATACGTAATTGTCTTTATTAAAAATGTAAATTTCTCTCAGTGAAAGTTGATGCTTTCCTATAGCAACTAGCATGGACATGCGATATGAACAATATCGGCAAAATTGTTTACCATTCGTTTTTGATATCGGCTAGTATTCATGTGCTACTAGGATCACTCACAGGTGATCGTAAGCAATGATTGCAGACTCATGATAATTCCTAACGAATTTAGATTTCAAAAAATAGAGAAAACTATCATTTTCAGTCGCAACTTACTTCACGATAACGAAAAAGGAAATTCATATTTTGGGGTTGACATCGTTTAAAGTGTGTTAAAAATACAAAGATTTTCATGTAGTAATACACAAATTTCTACTTCTATGATTTTGTTTTTGAGAAGACGCAGAGACTCAATAGTAGAGCGCTCTCCTCTGGTGTTTGCGGTCCTTTGTTCGATCCCTGCTCATGGCAGTTGACTTTGTAGTGCACAAACACAGTGTGGGTGGGTTTTCTCGAGATTCTCGCGTGTCCTCATTTTCTTCAATCTACCAATTTTTCCATCACCATCCAAAGTTGCCTAAAGGCCTTAAAAACGAAATTTAAAATGAAACTTTTTGAAACAATTTTTCTTCGAAGTAAGTCACTATTTTACCCCAGATTTTTTCTCAAGCGCAGCCCCGAAATTAAAATTATTACCGTAAAAATCGATAGAAAACATGCAAAACTCCACTTACGCCATCCTAATTTTGATTTTACACCCACCCACCCCCCAACTGAAAATCCTGGTGGAATTCCTGGGCGGATTGTAACGAATTAAATTCATTCCATTATTTCTTTTTTCTTTTTAAATCAACTTTTATTATCGCAGTAAGTGCGTTTTTTGAGGTGCAGTTGTTATACCGCTGCCTGGTCTCGTGGAAGGTAAGGCCTTCTGGGTAATTCTATCTAGCATGCATACCTGAAGCCGGGTCTCTTCAGTGTATGGTATTACAGGTCGGTGTAAAGATCTATTTGTTATTTTTTTGTTCAAATACGACGTCTTTCTTCGAAGTAAGTTCAGCTGGAATTCTATATCATATCGTTTGTGAAATTTGTTTTCGTATTATATTGCTTTGAGGAAGCAGTATAAGTCCTGTGGATTCGGCATTGTTTGTCCGAGTTATTTTGTGCTTTTACCGAGTCAAATTGCCTCTATATTGTGAAGCTACATTGCGTATATTTTGGAATACGTATATTCATAGCTTAATAAGGAAAAGCGATATAATCCACGGACCACGGGGAACTTACCGAGAGGATCGTTGACGTATCGTGCTTCATTTTGTGAGTATGTGCTTTTGGTAATTTTCTAGGCTAGTTATTTTTGTAGTTGTATTGATTTTGTATGTGGTTCAACGTTAATTGTAATGAACTTGTGTTTCTAAGTAGCTTTTTATTTTGCCTATGAAATATACTATTTAGTATTAAGTGAGTTCTTATTAATAGGATCCGACACAATCGCTCAGAGTTATTGTGTATAGAGACTGGCCTCGTTTGCTAACGCTCTAACCCAATGTCATGATGTATTCATTGTGAGGTTGGGAGGAATGAGGCATGCTTGGTCAGACTTTAAATACAATAAAAGACTTATTGAAGAGTCGCTTTTGAGTACGGTCTATTTTCTGTTGACTAATATTACCGTAAATAGCAACTTTTCGGTACTCCGAGATACGTTACTAACTAGAGTTGTTCTTGCAATAACAGCGAATATATTGACCGTATAGGATTGAAATTAGCTGTCTTATTTCATCCGAGGATTGTTACAGAATACGATGTTTACAATCTGTCGGTCATGGCACGTTGTGATTTATCTCTATTTTCTGATCATTACTTCTGCGATCCGTTTTCTTTAGTTTCGCTCACGAAAGAACAGTTTCCAAACTCTGTACGACTCTACGTTTTCAACACAATATTTTCTTTTCATTCAATGTTACTGAAAGCTGGAGGAATGTCAACGAAAACCAATTAACGGTGTAAATATTGTTGCACAATGCCGTTGTAGAGAGTTTCAAGCAATTAAGGACAAATTATGTAGTATAATTATAGCAAGCATTACTCTAAAATAGGACCTTGTAAACTCACAGCACAAACAAATATTGTCAAATATATAGCAAGATCATTAAACAACATACTGCAAAAAAACTGTAATAATTTTTTTAATAAATAATCACTACTCAAACAAATTATTTAAATTTATATGCAAAAGCTTCAAGTTCCATCTGTAGGTAATATTTTCCGGAACCTTTCCGTGAAACGGTTACTGAGGAATGGTTCTTACAGATTAAAAGAATCGGTTCCTGAGGAACTGTTTCATGCATTCCACGTGTACCAAAAAACCAGAGAAAGAAACCAAAAATCTTTTCTTGTAGATCTTGGAACAGAGAAGAAAAGTTTCACGGTTCTAACGGAAATTCAAATATATAGGTGAATCAGAGTAGAAGAGAGAAAATTAATTATATTTGGACTGTCGTTTCGAGTTTAAATAAAGGCAGATATATATGTGACATCAGCTATGAAACTAATTTGACAGAAATACGATATCCAATTAAAAAAAACATATTAGGAAAGACAAGTTATAGTACTTTAAAATGAACAGATTGACTTATCGTGATATTTCTTTATTTGTAAGTTTAGTTTAGGAGATCCAGTGAACTTGGAAAATTACACGAATCGTTTTTTGGTTCGTCACTGAGTATTAGTTTGAATTAATACGATAGTCAGTGTTGAACTTAAACACTTTCACATGGGAAGATTGTGCTTATCGGGGGGACATTGAAAACATTGGAAATTGAGACACTATATTCCACTGGTATTTTGCTTTAAAAGTTTTTCATGTTTAAAATTACAGTACTGTACTTTCTTTAATTGAAAAGAATTTAGAATATTATTTATGGCCTTTAGGCATCTGTATCTTTGGCTCAGGTCGCTTCTTTAATTGAGCATATATGAATTAGACATATTTTGTCTTATCTCATTTTATTATAAATATTTTGTTTAATATTTAGTACGTTTCATTACCCCTCTAGCAACAAGAATTAATAATTATAGTAGATAAATTAGCCATATAAGTACCTGGCAATATTGCTGACAGCTGAAAATCGAATCATAAGAATATAGGCTAATCTTGGAACGTACCTACTATTAAATAAAATTAAAAATATATCGGATAATAGAAAATATTTCTAATGAAAATTAGTTTAGTTTTGCTGTGATATCATATTTATTAATTCGTGTATCAAGTAGCAGCATACTCTTTTGAACTTATTTTTCTGTATGCAAACTTCCGTACAGCAAAACAGTTCCACGGAACCATTCTTTGGAACGGTTCCTATAATTATAACTGCTCGGAACTGTTTCGCGAAAAGAACGATTCCGATCATCTCTAACTATAGTTTATATGTGAATCAACGTTTATGCATGAGACATAGAAGAAACTCATTGTAGATGGTGAGACACAATCTTTGTGTTTTCCTACCACCTGGTGTTCGTCCATCCTAACTAGGAATGAAATAACGCTAGTTTTCAATTATTGTTTCTTCATTCGATTTAGAAAGAAAGAAAAAGTATGGAGTGGAAATTGAGTATTTGATACTTCACTTTATGGGTCCACAATAGATTGAAAACGTATATATTGCGCATGACTTGATTCCTAGTTCGGCTAGACTGACACTAGGTGACATTAATTGAATGTGAAAGAATATGGTAATTTTCTATCTATAATTATATCTATGACTTATAGACAATCATGACGTGTGGTCATTTCGTAACTACTGGCATCTGTTAGGCGTTTCCGGAAGTGGTATAAAGAGCTATGAAAAAGCACTGTCCGTTAGATGGCTCCGTATTCTGATGGGCAAGGAATTGGGCCAGTGATTTAGTGGTCCCAGTTTCGATATCCGCCCACCTTAAGATTTTATTTTAATTTTAAAAAAACAATACTTTTTACCTTTCTGATTTCGAAAAACAACTGTGTCTTTGCTATTAGGTTTTTTGTTCTTTCTAGACTATGAAAACAATAAACACTTTAAACATTTCATTAAATTTACATATAAAAAAAGTAAAGCTATCCCCTGTGCGTTACGCACGCGCCATGAACAGCGCATGGGAAATGTGGAGGTAGCACCCCACATATTCTAGACCTACGGTACGTAGTGAGGTGGGGTGGTCATCCTTAATACACAACTTAAACACTGAAAAGTAGCTGAAATCTCAACTGTCAAGACATTATTGTTACTGAATTATTGACTCAAGGATTCTTTACACTAGCGAGAATACTGTGACGTCATGATTGTTCCTCTCCGCAGACACTCATGTTTTGTGCAACGGGAGCTTAGAGTACGAATTCAAATAAGCATATTTTCATAATGAAAAATATTTCTTTTGAATATTTGTTTCTGCTCCAAAAAGGCCAGGAAGAAGAAGGATCTCATGACCTAAAAATATTACTCAAAGTGTGGCAAAATGAAAAATCTACAAGACAACTGTCTGTAAGGTATTTTACACGTTGCACAGTCACGAGACATCGCATGTTTGTTTTACGATCCTCGTTTCTGTTCCAAACCACCACCTCCTCCTCCTCCTCCCATCCCATTCCTTCATACATTAATATAATGATGGGCTGGTGACTAAAACTCTCATTTTCACAGGCTGTTAAGAGGCACGTTACTGTCAGAATAACATAATATATTGGACATGTTTTGACATGCATATCACACGATGCCTCTCCTATTGTTTTTATCTTTTTGCTCTTTAATCGTAAGTGTTATGTTGCTTTGTTTTATTAAATTAGAGACTAGATAATCGTACTCAGTGATGAATAAAATATGTATATATTTTTTTAGATATTTGGAATGAAATAAGATAATCTATTTAAACAAATATATCAGTTTAAGTAACAAGGTAAAATAACGTTTTCATTGCTAAGCATACTTAATAAAAGTGTTGGTTTATCAGCGTAAACTGTGTGTGACGTTTCTGGATGGCCAAAAACAGCCATTTTTCTTTTAATTTATTTTTTCTTTTTCTTCCTTTTTGTCCTTTCTTCTTACTATCTATTCCTTCTTTTCGACTTTCTTATTTCTTCCCTTCTTAATTTAATATGTTTTTACTTCTTCTTTCTCTCTTTTATTCTTTCTTTCTTCTTTGTTTTCTGTCTTCCTATCCTTCTTTCTTCATTATCATCTTTCTTTCTTTCTTTACTTCCTTCTTTCTTTCTGCCCTCATTTCTTCCCTTCTTTATTTTCTTTCCTATTTCTGTCTTCATTTCCTCCTTTCTTCGTTTCCGTCTTTCTTTCTGTCCTATTTTTCTATCTTTCTTCCACTGTTCTTTTTGTCTTTCTTTTTGTAATTCTTTCTCTTCTTATTTGTTCTCTTCATTCTTTCTTTTTTCCTTCTTCTCCTTATGTCCTTTCTTTTATCTTTTTTCTTTGATTTTCGTCATCCTTTTTCTTCTCTTTTCTGTTTCTTTCTTTTTGTCCTTTTCCTCTTTTCTTTCCATTTTCTTTATGTATTTCTTCCATTTTCCTTTTTTCTATTTCTTTCATTCTTTATGTCTTTCTTTCTTCCCTTCTCATTCTTTCTCTTCTTCTCTTTCTTTACTTATTCTTTCCTCCCTATCTTTCTTTCATTTCTTCTTTCTTTCTTTTTTTCTTTTTACTTTTATTTTTCTTTCCTTCTGCCTTATTTCTCCCAATCCTTCTTTTTTATCATCATTATTTTTTCCCTTCTTTCATTCTTTTAATCCTTATTTCTTCTCCCTTTTCTTTCAATTAACTTCAATTAATCATAATTTTCAATTTTATACATGAAATGTTGTTTCCCTAAAATTATTTTCTGTAGAACCAGGTTGATATGCAGCTAGTCAAAAAAAGGCCACACTCAAGTTCTCTATTGGATAAAGATTCCATATCACCTTCATTCGTGCACAATTGCCAATTAGCGTTTTCACAAGGTTATGTAGTACTCCTGTTTTCGATACCAGCAGAGCTGTGCTGGTTCTTTCTGACACCATAGGAAGATTATTATTATTATTATTATTCAAGTGAGGTTGTGCAAAGTATAATTACCATGTTATGTTATTTGCATCGACAACAATTAATATAGTTAGATCGAATTAATTTTGCTTGCATGGGTTCATTAATTGAAGTCTATGTTAGATTAGTCTCTTTACTGAATAACAGCTATTGCGTGCATCGCAAATATTTCTAATGAATTACTAATACTCATTTACCCATGTAAAATTATATATATATACTGTATATATATATATATATATATATATATATATTAATTGTTTCAATTACAACATACTTTCCTAATAGCATCACAGGAGAAAAACCCAACCTGGTAACAGAAGTGTAGCAATCGCTTTAGTTGTAAGTGTGGATAACAAGTGTGAACACTAACATTAGCTCAGTGGTGGAACGTTGGCGTAGCATTCGCGAGGTCGTAAGTTCGATACCAGTGGCCCACCATCCTGATTGAAGTTCTTCCAGGGTTTTTTACTCAGTCACACTATGCAAATGCCGGTATGGCATATTCAAGAAAAGCCCTGATCGACACCTTCCCGAATCCTTTCTCCTCCCGTATTCCGACCTGAGTGTTAGATGCCTAAAGGCCATAAATAAAATTCAAATTCACTAACATTTTCCTTGGTTATGGATAAACTCTCTCACCGCTGTGCTTCAAAGACCGCTCTTTTAGACTTGTTTCCCGGGGATACCGTCTCTAAAAGATGACACGTCCCCTGGCCTGCTCAGTCTCCCGACGTAAGTCTGAGATTATTTCCTGTGGGGTTACTTCAAGGCAAAACTCTTTTTTCCCACACACATCACACCATACACGAGTTGAAGATTATCACAACGGAGATTGCTGATATTATTAAACATTTCTTGGCCACGCATGTGAAAACCGTCCAGAGACTGCGGGAGTATTGTAGACAAGATGGCTCCCATCTTATCGACATTTTGTTCAAGACTTAATTCGCTGAGTTTCATGATGGTCATGTTCTAAGTTTCGAACTGTGGACAAGAAGGAAACAAGACGAAAAAGAATGAATGGTTGGATGAACAGTGCCGTAGAAATTGTGTAGTGTAAAAGAATCTTTTCCAGTAAATAATTACATTATGTTAATTACAAGTAGGTCAGTCATTATTTATGCTCTACCCTGTATCTCCATTTATATGATGCACTATAAAGTAACTTTCTTTCATACAATGCAGCAATGTGGTATTTCGTGCATATTAAACGCAATATTTCATAAAATTTATGCTTCAAATGATCGTTGTTTAATATTTGAACTTTACCAAAACATCTGATATAGTACAATAGCTACAAGTAATAATTGAAGACCTGAATTAAAACACATCCCAAGTCCACTTTTTTCGAATTTTCATTTTTTTTTCTGTTCGTCGGTATCTATGTTCCAAGGGGTATCCACTTGCATAAATATTACATCCTAATCCCACCACAGAAACCCTTTTTAATACAAAATTATATCCGCTGAATAGGATAACGTACGAAGACCTTGGACTGTTTTTTCGTTCCTCCTGAACATATACACCGGTGGACTTGGGATGTTTTTCAATTCTTGTTTTCAATTATCTGTTCTGCTACTCGAAAACAGAAGAATTAAATATAAAAGCGATCATGCACACTCATTCATTTACATTCCACACAATAACTGTACAGAAGTGCGTAACATCAGTGATAGTTCGGTAGTGTAGCAACCTTCTAGCTATTTAGGAGACGAGGCTTTTCTTTTCTGTCCCTAAGCAAGTATATATTTTTCTGTCCATTACCTACCTCACGACTATTGACTAATATATGTTATGGGTTTCAAAGCTTACGGTTCAGCTCCTTATTAAGGTTAAAGTATCTCCATATATGTCTAATGTATTTTTATCGTTGCACGAAATTTCAATGCTGCTCCTACAAATTCAAGCCTAGAGAGTTCTAACTTTCAGGGAAGAAAGTTCATAACCAATTCAAGAGTTCGATCAATGCCGATTTTTTATTTACGTTTTTCTTCATTGTTGAAATCGCTTGATTGTTGTTGTGAGTATCGAAACCTATAACAATGAAGTTCTTTCAACAATGAACAAAAAAGAAAACAATCGGCGTTAATTGAACTCTTGAATTGGTTATGAACTTTCTTCCCTGAAAGGTAGAACTCTCTAGGCTTGAATTTGTAGGAGCAGCATTGGAATTTCAGGCAACGATAAAAATACATTAGACATATATGGAGATAGTGCTGCCATCTTTTGCTGGAGATCGTTGAAGTTAGAAGCATGATTTGGGTATCAAAATGTCTTGGGAGGGAACTAGCTAATTACTGATATGTATTTTATGCGTCTCTTAAGTCCCAAGTGGTTCAGAGAGAATTTAACGTTTTCCCCTTTCATCCCTACCCTGCGTTTATCGCTTCCAAAGCGATCAAGCGTGATTGTTGTCCTAAAATGGTAAAGAACAAATAAACAAACTACAGATATACTTTTTTTGTGGGTCTTTACTGTTGGAGAGAAAGGGAGAGCAAAGTTGGCGTATTTCTCTTCCTGTATAATTTTTAAATATAAATTGCCATGATTTTCGGGGCAGATCGATAAAGAGTACTACATCTTCTCTCCTAATAGCTCTAGAGCTATACGATGGCCACAAATGTTGCGTCTCTGGAATCTGTATGTCATCAGCTTTCCAACGATGTATCATTTATGACTCTCTAATGATTAGAATAGGCAGAAGGACCTGTCTTGTGTCTTTCCCCTCCTCTATATAGCGAATATAAGTTGTTCCCCAAATATTATCACGCATTCGATTTTTATCACATTGTATTGCATCCATATTTGTGATTGTTGAATACGTTTGGCATCAATGTCTAAAATATACGTTTGATGTCTCCTTATTACCAAACAATAATGACCAATGTTGCTAGCTTACGACGATTTCTAAAAGAACAATCTGTAAGTTTTCGGACTTTTTCGTCTTCTTCTGCTACAGATTAGGTACAAATGTTGCGTATGTGGAATCTGTATTACATAAACTTTCCAAAGATTCATCACTCTCTTAGAATTAAGAGGTGCACAAACCCGCGCTCGCGATGGTATGCGATTTTTTTTTTAATTTTGTGGTCGGTGGGGAAAGGTCATTATGAAATGAAAAGAAATATTAGTCATTAATGTCCGCGTTTCTACTAGCTATATGTGCATACTCTTGTTTCCAAGTGGTCCAAAGCTTTTGAAAGGCATCTAGGGTTGGTCTCTGTATGAAATTCAAAATTAAAAAATACGTACAATTCAAAACTTCGATAAGTGAAGGATTCTGACTGTCAAAGATCTAGTTCCTCGTTACATCTCTTCTTTCCGCTAGGTGAAATATCACACCTGTAGTCTTAAAATGAAGTCTGTCTTAAGCTCTCGAGACCTGGTGAGGAGATCTCACTTAAAGTTGTTCAATTCCATCCTTAGAACATTAACATAATTTTCATTCGAGGTAAGTCAAAGGTTCACCACTATCAGTTCACTTGTTCAAGGAATTCTGGGTCACCAACTTGCCTCTAGGCGCAACGCTCATCATAATGATATCAACAGAACATCTTAGATCTGGTTACTATGACGACGACGAGTTTAATGTATTATCTTTTGGTTTCCATTATAGCTTCTTTGAGTCCATTGATGAGAAGAAATGTTTATTTCTAAACTTCGATATAAAACTTGAAAAATTTACTCCACTATCAGAGATACTAAAACAAGTCTTTCATTTTGGAAGATGTACAAAAATAACTACGGTAAGAATCGAGGGAGACGTTACGAAAAAAAAGTGGATTTATTTTCGAAAGCGTAAGAATCTATAAATAGTTACGAATTACACTTATCGTATGATCTTTTATATGGGTTGCAAAACAATTTTTACAGCATCTTTCGCATTTACATTTTGTATATCACAATTACAATACACAAGAAGTTCACAAAAAATAATTAAGAAACAGTTAAATGCTATATTGCAAATATTTAAAGCAAAATTGCTTTAAAATATTCACGCTTAAATGCGTTTGTTAACTTTATAATGTTTAGAATTGCATCTTCCCTCTAGCGAACTTCTAAACAATAAAGTTTGTACAGAATAAAAATTGTAGTTAGAAAACTACACAGAAAAAAAGAAAATGTTTGTGGTTGCCAAAATATTGTTAGAACATGGCCTAAACAAAACATGATTTTTCTCTCAACAAAAGTTTGTTGAAAACGAATTAAATGGCGAACAATGAAAAAGTATAACAATTTGGAGCAGGACTAGAACTGGGATCCCAGTACTTTGGTGTGTGACACGCTATCTATATCACTACGTCAACATTCACTTCTTCACAAACCTGTTTCGATGCAATATAAATACCAAACTTGAAATTTTAATAGTTATATTAATAGTACAAAATTGGAATATTATTGCGTCTCAATCACAGAATATAGAACAATAGTTAATAATTCTGGACTATTTTGTCATGGTTAAGGTCTTACTTCTTTTTGAATATTTCATGTGCTTGGGATAAACGAATGAGTAGCATAGAAATAAATGAATTCGGTACAAATAGTTTCTTTTTAATGGAACAAACAAGGCTCTTAGTACACAAAGCCGATTCTAAGTTCTCGAACGTATTTGTTAAGCTGGTTATTGACGTGGCATACGAAGAAACACTTTAATGCGATATTGATTATGGTAAATAAACGTACAGTAGGTCTTATTGGTCGGTTATATTACACTTCTATGCAGTTATGATGTTGGAAATTTTAAATTCTAAAAGTTTTCTTGTATGAGCAGTACTCCACTTAGCTTCAGCCAACGAACATTGTGCTCTAGTGGGTAAGGCATGTAGCTACGAACTTGTTTACCGGTGTTCAAGTCTCGCTCGATACCATCATTTTTTTTCAGTGGTGCCAGTCATGTTTGTTTAAACAAATTTTTTTATCTGAAACAAACTTAATTTTAGTGGGCCCTATTTGATCAATTTTTTTTGACAGTCACAAACAAAAATTTTTTCTCAAAGCAAACCAAAATTAAAATAACTACATGAGCAAAAATGCAAGTTGTTTGAACATATCGTTGATAAAAATAATTTAACGTGTTCAAAAATCTTTACAAATCAAGCCTTAATTGTAAGACCTGTAAACAAAACTTCCAGTCAAGGCAGTGAGAAATTATTTCAAAACCTTTAAACTATATTGAAACAGTCTTTGCTTCCCTTAATTAACATAACAAAACAGTTGCTTGTTTACATAAAAAGTTTTTATATCCTACCAGATGTTAAAGTTATCTATACTTCCTAAGACGACAGGGAGGAACTAATTTTATTTAAACGATCTGTACACATTCATGACCTTTTTCGTATGAAAAAAAGTAGTACCTTTTCTACTTTTATACATTTACAGAAGCTAGAATCAGAACACGTGCTACATGCTAGGCGAAAGACGAAGGAAAACAACGATGATAAAGATAGAGAAAGAAGAAAAAAAAAACAACAAACAAGCCCGTAACTCGATCAGGAAAGTCTTTCCCGCGGAATTGTGTCTCCGACAGATAATCAAATTTATGGGCGGGAAACAGGGAAAGGGTTCGGCGGGGAAGGGGGAGGCTATGGCAGCACGAGAGAAAAGAACTTGCCACTTTTGGGTTTCTGTGCGGCGGAGATCGTAAAACGAAGAAGCACTTCTTCTTCGTACGATGATAGAGAAAGAGGGGTAATGTGGTGCGGTGGGTAAATTGGGGGAGTTGGTTGTATGCGTGGGGGAGTGGGTTTGGGTATTGTTTTTAAAGAAGAAGGAAAATTGCTCCGCCACTGAATAAAATAACATAGGGATAAAAAAAATGAAGGAAGTACTTCCCTTGGTTTTTTGTTATATTTCTTGAGAAGTAAGGGAGTCAAAAACAACAGAAGATCGGAAAAACAGCTATCAAGAATAAAGAACTAATTAATAGCCTCTTAAATGAATCGTTTAGCAAGATATGCTTCTTAGGCATTCATTCAAGATTCCTCACTGAATTAATTCATAAAGGAATCTCTGAGTTTTCTCATTTCGTTATCATGTTAATCGATTTTGATATTTTGACTGTATGAATATTCTAGAGCAATTTAATTTTCTGCTTCTGACCTTATTATAAAATGAACTCAATTTATTCTTTACGTGAATATTTCATTCTATAATTTTTCATAATTTAGTAAAGAAGAATCCTCTCTACAAAGCTCAGGGGACTGAGTAACTTATTCTGGTTTCAATCAAAGAACCAAATGTTTCTGGAAGTAATGTTACTCGTAATTTGTTTTTTCAAAACTGATTATGTTGATTGAATTCTTGTTATCGTCCGTAACGTGCTAGTGAGCTTCTAAGGACGTAACATATATTTTGTTTTTGGTCAAATGTGCTTCGAACTATTCCATTCAATGGATCCTCGCAGGTCTTGAATCCATAACCACGCATACAAAAATGGAGCATGCTATCGTCTTAAAACTGTGATTTGTTTCTCATTAACTAACAAGCCCAATATGGCAGCAAAGAAGAAAGAAGAGTTTTCATTGGTAGTGTTCCTCTCAAAACTATTTCATTCCATTCAGAAAATGTGACAGTTATTAATATAATTTATTTCTAGGCTTTAGTGTGACTCCTGGTGTGACCACGAGCCCTGCTTGAAACGTCAGGTTTTGTTTTGCCTTTTTCGCTCTGTATCCTACTTCTTTTAATGTAAGTCTATGTCCTTAAAGTTTCGATTAATCTAAATAATGAACAAAGTAAGGTTCTTTGTCCTCATACGCATGCGCACCTCAACCAAATACACCTCAACAAATAGACAGGCAGAGTCTGCAGAGTTATGGGATTCACCTTATCCAGATTTGGTACTTTAGAATACTTGTATTAAGTGATTATTTTGTCAAGAGAGGACAAAGTTCAGCAAGGACCTTAATGTTACGTATTCAAGAAGCAACATCAACAGTTTTAGTAAACATGTTTTTAAATAGTGTAAAGGCCACACTGAAACGTTAGATTTAGAACTTTTCGAATGTGAAGTCAATAATCTACCAATTAAGCAATGACCGCTGTATCAAACTTAAGATTTGGTTCCAAAATTGGTTTTAATTTTTAAATAAATGTTCGGGAATTTTACAAACCTAGGTTTTGGTTTTCTAACATCTTTCACTTGTCTTAAGACCCCAAAATATTTGGTAAAAAAAAATTAGCTTTGTATCATTAGCCTTTCTTAATTTTCTAAATTTTTTAAATCACGTTTACTTATACGTTATTTGGTTTCCAAAAAAAAGCTCTAACAAAAAAACTGTATTGTTTGGAACACGAAAATCAGCCTGAAACTTCCACAATGAATTGATGATGTGTTCAAATGAACACTCCTGTGGTACTAAGTTTAGGAATTTAGCGGAATACGAGTTACAGGACTTCAAAGTTCGCGAAATTTTGATCTGAACGCCTGAAGGGTAGGTAACACTTCATGTGTTGAATTCATGTATTTCCCATTCACTTTTATATAAAAGGCTGCCCTGAAGATGATTTAAAGTTATTATGAACTTGACCTGTTAATTAATTGCTCTGATCCCTGTCAAATGCGAATTGGAGACGGTTTCCTTGCAAGAAGTAAATAATTTCCTTCAGTTAGTTTTCATTATACTGTACTTTAATTAGTTTCCAAATTGCAGAAGTACGCACTACCTGCGTGATGCGTCCGTTGAAAAAAAAATATCTCCATGAATCTTCTGGGAGAGAAAAATTAATGCGCCACGTGAAGTTAAATAAATAGCGTAAAAGTTCAGAGAAAAAATCCTGGATTTTCTCCGGCACTCGACACATTATTGAGAACTTTTTCATCCTGAGGGCATATTCAACCTAGCAAAACTTTGTGGTCGAACAAGGCTGCATAACATTTAAGGAAAACAGTAACTGCTTTACCATCTCAAGAGAGCAATGAATGGCAATATCCCTCTAGAAATTAAAAAAAAATAAAGCCTAAAATTATCACATCATATTAAAAATGTATACATATTCTAAACCTATCATGTATTTTTATCAGAAATGTTTTTTTAAAAAAGAAATTGTAAATGTGGGCGGGTCCATTTGAGTCTTTTCTCTCGTTTTCAAGGGAATAAAAGAAGAAAAATAGAAGTAAATCTTATTTGCTAAAGAGGTCATTAGGGGGAGATTTGGAAAGAACAACTTTCGTGACTTTCTAGGAGTGACTTTTCTTTTGTACAAAAGACAGGCAACGCTATGGTTCCTTCTTTTCTTTTTCTTTTTCTAATTCTTTTCTTCTTCTTCTTTAGGTTTTTTGGTCCCTCAGTTCTCCTTAGAAATAGCCAGAAGCAGTTTAATGAGATGAAAAAGAAATGAATAAGGAAAAGAACAGGAGGGGTCAGGTTGTCAGGGGGATAAAATGGGAAAGGCGGTTCGTTTATCCACGTTGCTCTTAACTACGGCAAAGCTCTTCGACGGAGGAAGGGGGAAAAGAGAGAGAGAGAGAGAGAAAGAGAGAGAAAGAGAGAGAGAGCTACAGGGAAACAGCCACAAAGCTAGAATTACACAAGTTTTTCTCTCAAGGATCAAATTACGCGTAATAAAACGGAGCAGTCCAGGTTGGTTAAAAGAAGGGACGGTAGTGCTCTGCAGAGGTCTCTGCATTACAAACATATTGAAGCGCTTACATTTTGCAGATATCTTAACCTAGATTTTTAAACTTAAATTACAGTAAAAATAGGATTAATGAATGAGAAAGCGGTAGTTGATTCAAGTCGTGAAATGTCCAGTTTTCAAGTGTTACATTTACAACTCTATAATATTCAGTTCCTTAATTACAAACGTAGCGGTTACGTAATATACGAAAAAATTCCTTGTTCTCAAATATCACTGTTAAAGGATGTTCCCTTAATACCAAAGAACCACATCCCCGAAGTGTTTTAGTGGACAAATTAAAATGTATATATATATCACGCCCGATCTTTAAGACTATAAAATCTAAATATGATATCATAAAATCTCTGCCCGAGGGAAACTTTGTAGTTACCTAAAGGATAACTTACCGAAATAAGAACGAAATGCCAATTTCTCTATATTGTACTGGAGATTTACTTGTTTTTTTTTTAGAAATATGGTAGTGGATGGGGAAACTTAAGTAAATTATCTGGTAAAGTCAATTCGACAACAATGTCAGGAAACCAATAGCATACCATAACAAAAAAAGCTCTCTCTACATATGATGTAATTAATTCATTATTTCCTTAATTTAAACTGTTACTCAGCTATAGGATTTTATATTTTCATTTCCAAACATGAAGGTATACAATGAATAGAGAAAGCTTAGGTAATGAACGCCGGTAAGAGATCAAGTAACAAATAGAATTGTTAGTAAAACTACATTAAAATAAGCAGCTTGAAAGAGCCCTGGTCTTCCAGACAGCTTTTACTTAAATGAAACGTTGCGGAATTGCCGCAGCTCCTCTCGCTGGCGTATTTTAGCTTTCTATCAGAGAGGAAAATAAAGAATTAAGAACGAGATGGTAGGGAAAATAAATAAGTTTAGATACTTGGGAGCGTATGTAACAAGTAGAGGTCGCAGAAGAAATAAAAAGTCATTTGTTTAGAGCAATGTAGGTTTCTGTTCAGTGCAGTAAGCTAGCGATTACTCATTTGAATTTATTTTTAAGGCCTTTAGGCAACTATGGCTCAGGCCGTATGGATGATGATGGGATGAATTGGTGGAATGAAGAAAGTGGGAGGAAGCGGGAGTATCCCGAAAAAACCCACGCACACGGTGTTTGTCCACCACAAAGCCCACATGGTTTGAGCAGAGATCGATTCGACAACCCCTAGCACCAGAGATGAGCGCTCTACCAATTGAGCCATAGTGGCCCAGCGATTACTCATCAACCGAGATAAAACTGAAAATACACTGAACGGTTTTTCTGCAGATAATGCTTTATGCATGCGGAATTTGAAGTAGGACCCTGGCTAAAACATCAATGACGGGTGTTTTGAAACTAAGGTCTCGAGAAATATATACAAACCAAAAAGGATGAGATGACCGAAGAATGGAGGGGACTTCACAATTTATTGAAAGACTTCACAAACTGTACGATGCATCCAATATTAGGGCAGGGGTATTAGAATAGTTACATCACGACAGCTAAGATGGGAGGACATGTAGATTGGATGGGGATTATATTCCATCGTGGTTAGAAAGTCGGAGGGAAAGAGACCATTGGGTAGACCGAGACGTTGTTGACAGGACAGCATTAAGAAGAATCTTCGAGAGGTAAGTGTTCGTGATGAAAACTGGCTTGTTCTTGCTCACGATAAAATTCATTGACGAACGTTTCTTACTACGGCGATGAACTTCCGAGTTCCATAACCCATAGGGTTAATTAGTTCCCTAATTCATTCTACAATTGGCCTCAGCATACTGCTCCAAGAGCGAAATCGAGTGCGTTAATTATAGGTTTATAAGAGAGCAGTGTTGTCAGGTGGAGGGAGACTTCCCGGAAAACGAAAAAAAATCTGGACCAAATGAACGGTAAAAGGAAAAAAAGGGGACAAAAAATCGGGAAACTTTGTTGAATCTTTTATTTTTGTACTTTTTGTTTAGTTTTCAACCATTTTGAAAGTAAACTTAGCAGGCGGGAAAGTTTCGAGCATTTTGAGGGAAATTTTGCGCGAGGAACCTGACAACACTGTAAAGAAGCTAGAAATTTCACAATACTTGGTAGGTTAAAAAAAATAAGACACAGTTATAACAATCGTGACAATTCCACAATCTCATCAGGTAAATGGTGGGAGAGTACATATATTAAGGCGATCCTTATCTTCTCGGCACATAGCACGCTCGATTTCTTTGCGTCTGATCAAGGGTTCAAGTCCTGGGGTAATGAGAATGGTTCAGAGTACATTTTACCAAAAACAGGAAGCGTCCTTGCTTAGTATCTCACCAGATCATTTAGGACGCTAAGAACAATTCAGCTAATCACAGATCAAAGCACTGGTTTTAATTTTCACTATCGCTTTTCCTAGAAGAGTGACAGCCGGAAGATCTTATCTCTTAGACTTCTAACGGGCGTAGGCCATTCCTATTCTGTCAATAAACACATGAATTTAAAGAAAAGGAAGAAACAGGACCAAATAGTGGCAATACTGCATATTACTGAATAAAATTATGAGCGTTTCCTGTACATTTTTAAACGCTTTGTACAAGATTTGCAACACTGAGGAAACTCGAATTAAATGATACATGAAGGTGCTAAAAAGAACAATATGATTGAAATCCACTTACTTTTTGCAAATCTCTCTCTTTCAAGATGACACTGCCAGAGTGTTGTTAACAACTCATGTGTGTGTGTTTGTGTGTGTGTGCTTACGCAAGAGAGAGAGAGAGAGAGAGAGAGAGAGAGGGCATTTACGTTCACTAGAGATGTTAGTCCGTTATGGGTTACAAAACCACGTTATTATAAAATAAGCGAGGGAAACTTTAGTAGTGTGTTTCATGTTTTATGGCAAAAGCGCAATTAAAAATAATGACGTCATGAGGAGTGACTTAGAAAAGATGAAGCAGTAAACCCGAAGCATAAACGTTGGTTCTCAGGGCCAGGATTAAGACTCGTATCCTGTCTACGTTATGAGTAGAAATGAAATAGTGTTAACATTTAATACGTTCACAAAGACAGTTGAGTTTATTCATTCAAAAAGAAGAATTTTGCGCTGATTATGTAAAGTTTACTGTTCTGAATGGTGATTTATGTTTGGAAGTTACAGAGCTTTAATCTACAAGAACACGTATAATGTGTAGAGAATGAAAATGGAAATCACTCTTCATGGTGAGCAAAGAAAATGTTTGTTAAATCAGCAGCAGCAGAGTTTTTGCTGAAAGGGGCAGGTCCTTCAAGGCAACTTAAGACCCCTTCATTCATCCCGATCTTGCGCTTTGCTTTTAGGCCTCAGCATCTAAAGCTAGAAAGCATTATATTGTAACGAACCGCGTGCATAAGCACGTGCAACACTCACATATAAACACATGTGTATTACAAGTGATACGTTGTAAACAAACATGTGTACAGATAACGCAACACAGGCAAGTATGTAATAGAAATGTTTACTATCAACACCAAGCAGACGACAACCGAAGATGGCACTAGCATCGACGTAGATGGAACTAACGTCGCAGAAGGAGGGACCAGAATGACGTCACCCAAAATCATAGCTATAAAACGCCACATGTCAAAGGAAGAGCCATCACTCTCGTCCGGGTGATCAATCCTCTCCTCCTCTAGTTCTCAAATGGCCTGCGTTTGGAACTAACTCCTTCAACTACAACCGATCTCAAGAGGAACAAACTCCTAGCCCGCGCAGAGCTTGTCAGCGGGGCTTCATATTAAGCACTTAACCCTTCATGGTGGTGCTGACCCTCACTTGTGACGAGCCACAGAAGAGGATAGGATAGGCAAGTAACAACTTTGTATATAGAAATTGTACCGGATGGTCTTATTAGCAACTTGTACATCTTTATAATTAAACTGGTTGTGGGCTACATTCGTACGTTATCCAGCTCTACCTGGCTTCATATCGGGACCAAACGATAACAATAAAGGAACATTGCTTGGTGGATGCGCCTGGCCCACGAACGTTGTAAAGTAGTGGACTAAGTTCTTAAAAGAAGGTTCTGAAAAAACGGTGAGCCAAAAATCAGAACAGTATACAAGAGAAAACATTGCGTAATGGATGCGACTAGGCTTCGGAGATAGTTTTTCCCCCAAACTTATATAAAAATGCGCCGTACCCAGAAGAATGTTTTTGTACAAAAAGTGTGAAAATAAGTATCAAATGCTCGAACAACGGACTTGTCAATGAACGACATAATATATCTAAAAAAAAATGTCATACAACATTCCCTAACTGACAAAATTATGGCCCAGATAAAATCGGAAAGACAATTTAAAACATTTTATAGACAGGATACTTACTGCACGAAACAGAAGAAGCAAAAATTAATGCTTCTAACGAGTGTCAGCAAAAAGCTTCCTTCCGTATCGTCAGCAGAAACCAATCTCCTCGACATTGCAGTATCACGCAACCTTTACACAAGGCCACGCGCCCAACCTACGCGTCAAGAAAGAGCAACATTCTGATTCATACAGGCTGACTAAGTTGCAATTTATTTTAACATACGATTATTTCGTGGTGAAAGAAAGAAAAATTTAAACGAACAAATAAGTGACAGACAGTGAAGTAGACAAAATATTTTTTTTCCTCCTGTGTACATTTTTTTTTCACACACCTTGCATAGGAAACTTGACCGTTATAATATCACTACGAATTAATGTAAGCAGGGTAGTAAATGCCAAGGACTTAGTACATCAACAAATGGGCATTTCCCCTGCCAAATTTAAGGTAATGAAAGTGGAGCACCAAAATTTTGAAACGGACATTGCTTTATGTTCCCAACGCAAAGTGTTCCTTATTGGTGAAGCCCAAATACAAATAAATCCACAAAAAATGGATTGTTTTCGCCAGTTTAGTTCCACTTACAAACGAGTGTTACCAAAAAAATGGACAATCCCTACGGATTCAAGTGGAGGCAACTCAAATAGTGGACATAACAGCCACAAATGGTATATCAGAAGCTCTACTTATAGAGCAACAGCACCATTACCTACTAATGTATAATTAGTATCAGTCAATAGCAAATTCCCCGTTATTTCACGTTTGAGGGAATTGACTGCGTTTCGATGGACGATCCAGCTTACAAGTGAAAGAAAAAAAATGGAGGGGAACTTAACATAATAATGTTCATACATAATAGTGTAATCCTGACACGACCCTATGCATCCTTAGTGAAGACAATATCAACAAGAACGATCTCGAACAAAATGTACTGGACAATAATCCTGATACGATTTTGTACTTCACTAGTGACACCAACTTCAACAAAAACCACACAGAATACATGTTCTCATCAACAACACAGGTGGACACCAGTGAGACGAATGTAACATCACAAGCCACCATAAGTGACCTTGTGTACAAATATTAATAAACCTCGAGTGCAGACAAATTGGCCTTCACCGACCTGAGGATACATGAAGTCACCTAATGAGACGGAATCTGCTTGATCGGCCAAGCATTACAGCATTTGTACCCCCAATTTGAATTTATAGTGCAGTATCCGTTTTTCACCAGTCGTTGCCACATAATGTGGCAAAGAAAATATATAGTGCTTACAGTGAGTGTTAAGTGAATTGCACAACGAAAAAATAGCTTTCATATAATAACGCAATTTTTTTCAAAAACAGGAGAGGAGTCTAACGAACCGCGTGCATAAGCACGTGCAACACTCACATATAAACACATGTGTACTACAAGTGATACGATGTAAACAAACATGTGTACAGATAACGCAACACAGGCAAGCATGTTTACTATCAACACCAAGCAGACGACAACCGAAGGATGGCGACTGCACTAGCATCGACGTAGATGGAACTAGCGTCGCAGAAGGAGGGACCAGAATGACGTCACCCAAAATCATAGCTATAAAACGCTACACATCAAAGGAAGAGCCATCACTCTCGTCCGGGTGATCAATCCTCTCCTCCTCTAGTTCTCAAATGGCCTGCGTTTGGAACTAACTCCTTCATCTACAACCGATCTCAAGAGGAACAAACTCCTAGCCCGCGCAGAGCTTGTCAGCGGGGCTTCATATTAAGCACTTAATTCTTCATGGTGGTGCTGACCTTCACTTGTGACGAGCCACAGAAGAAGATAGGATAGGCAAGTAACAACTTTGTATATAGAAATTGTACCGGATGGTCTTATTAGCAACTTGTACATCTTTATAATTAAACTGGTTGTGGGCTACATTCGTACGTTATTCAGCTCTACCTGGCTTCATATCGGGACCAAACGATAACAATATAGGAACACTCCGTCATATATCACTCCGTCTATCTGACTTTGTGTGCAACTTTCAACTCAGGAACTAGTATGGCTAGGAAAGTGGTTAAGTTATCGTAGGAAACGTGTCGACAAGACGAGTTCAAAGCTGTGTAGATCATCTTTGTCTGTCCATCTGCCAATCCGTCAAAACTTTAAACTGAGGAAGTACTAACAAAGGGCTACGAGGTGGTTGAGTCGCTGTTTAAAACGCGAGGCGGGTTCACAGCTACTATCCGACCGTCGATAATTTTGAGCTGAGAAACAACTAGGGTTAGAAAGATGGTCGAGGTGTTCTATGAAAGGTTTCGGCAAAGCTTTTCCAACAGCATATAGATCATTCAAATCGGACCTTCGTTGCTGATGCTGGGTGTTAGCACATGTGCACAGTTCCCTGACTGGGCAACGCCTGACTTGTTTATCTAAGCTTTCATTTTATCTTCTCTCTGAGTGGTAATATTCATTGCTATGTAAGGGGTCCTGAGTTGGATATCTAGTGAGAAAACAAGTGGTTCGGAACTCACGTTAAACTATAGATGTTATCCTTAGGATTTCATCTTCATCCTATGGATGGAAATGACAAAGCACCATCGATTCACCTTGCCCAGGAATCATCGGGTCATAGACCTCTCTGGGGGCAGAATACCCATCATCATCATTAATACTAACAAGAACTTGTATTCGCTTTCTCTTCTTCCTCTCCTTCCCTCAATCCCTGAGCATACAATGTCCTAACGAGTTTCTTTTTCTCTTCTTCATTGTCTCGCTTTTCCATTCTTCCATTGATGTCGACGTTTTAAATGTTTTCAATGTTCTATCGTCACGATTTCGTAGAGTCAACGTTTCGTTACCATACAATACTATACGTTACTCAAAACACTGCTAAGTCAACTCTACCAACTGCTACTGGCGTTCGGTTTGCTGATTCTACGTATAAAAATGAATATAATACTGATATGGGCATATGCTCATGATATGTTGAAAATGTGTACGATAGATGGCAGCAGGTTAAATGCTGAAGTAGCGAAGTGGGCCATTTTATTAGTTGATGCTGTTTGAACAATTTTTAAACTTATAAAAGATTATAATTATAATTAAAAAGAAATAATTATCACATGTTCAAGTTTATGTAAATAATTAGCGTTTAATTGAATGTTAAATATGCCCGTGTGTAGTAAGATTGCTGTATAGCGGACGTGTATACCAAATAGGCGTTACACGCATCAGAGGAAATGTATGTTATGAAATAAACCCTCTTATATTTTACCTTTCTTTTATTTATCTAACATTGATGTTGCACCGTATTGTGGCTGCAAGCTCTTTTTGGTGTAACATCAGAATTGACTCCTGTTAGTTGTACTACGATGGTTAGTCGTAGCCCCAACTCCGTAGGCAAATTCCAGTAGTGGGGCGCCCTAACTGCACTACGGGAGCATTAAGAACTGAAATCATCAGATCAAGGGACTCACGGAAAAATTCATCAACCCTGAGATTAATAAATAAGAAGAATCTTTACAGAATAAACAGTTTAATAAACAAATGACAAACGGAGACTGTAACAATACTTCTGAAGTGTTTTGATATCTCCTAAAAAGTTACATATTCATTTTATAGTTTTCTTCTTATCCTTAGCTTTAAATTAATTAGATACAGAGACCAGATGATGTTACGATTCTTTTAGAGATTACTAAAATTTCATTTTACAGACAGATAAGTTTATAATGGAGCTTCATTGTCATCACAAAAAAAATTGAGTTTTTATCAGAAAATCATGTTTTTTTTTAAAAAAAAAATTCGCGCATCCAAGTTCAATAATGGAATCAAATAAAAGAGATGGATGGAACTAGATGGATCTATGTGTATGGAAGATGGATCTAGGTTTCTTTGTCCTAGATAGAACTAGTTTTAATAACTGACAATAGCTAGTGGGATAAATCTTGATTGTGTGATCCAAATCTAATTGAAAATATCTACGTTCTTTCAGTGTTTATGCAACTTGGAACTTAATGTTTCGTCCCGTAAGCGTTGAGGGAATACAATGGAAACAGGTTGCATAAAATTAAATAAATCCTGTTCGCACTGTATTGTATTAAGTAATAATAAGAATGGCCAAGGCAAGATTTTAAGAGGAGGTTATTAACTCAACTACCCGCCGATTTATCGTCTTGTCTACACGGCACATCAGTTAAAAAATAAATCAAAGACTAACTTATATTAATCGAGCACGTTGACTGTTGATGTCCACTTTGAAATTTCGCAGATAAAGTTTGATTTTGTTAGCAAATATCCCGTTTGGATGATCACATCTGTCTTTTCGTTTTAATTTGCATGAAATATATTTCTTACTTCTCTTTTTTGACGTGTCAGGAAACAGAATTATGATTGGTGACCAAAAATGCGTATTTTTTTTTATTGGTTTCTACAACATTGTAGGTGGTGACCTGTTTTGGAAAACCAAGCGATATGAGAGCAGGCTGAATATTCCTCTAATCACAATTAATAATTCAGCTGATAATATATACCATTATATTAATATATATAATTTTTTGTGCAACATTTTACACTTCAAATGGATTTATGCTCAGTCTCTTGCTAAATAAATGAAAGAAAATAAAGTAAATGTGTCCACTTTATTGCAAAGAAGAACTGTGGGGAAGACTTTTCTTTATTTCTGTAACTCTAATCAATCACTGAAAAGAACTACATCTAGGATGGAGAGACAAGTGGGGCTGGATAATTGGAGAAACTACACGATAACAAAATGTAAATTGAGTTGTCTAGGCAATGAAGTTTGCATTATACTTAGTTTCTTCGCCTACGATACACGTGATCTTCAGGAAAATAATAGGAGTAATAAGTTTTGAAAATCAAAACAGTAAATGAAGTGATATTTGCCACTTTCATATAGCCGTACTTGAGACCTGTTCCTCGAATCCTGCTATCACAAAGGAACACATTTTCTATAGTTCTTAAACCAGTTATCTCCTAGTAGTAACTCTTATTTTGTTCAAGAGAATTGTTTAAACTTCAAGCACCCATAAAACAGTAAATAACACTAGAGAGAATGTAATGTTTTTATATCTAAATAAATAATAAATGTTAATGGTACTACTTCCACGATTTTTGTGACTTAATGAGTTACAAGTAAATTAATGATAAGGTAGAATAAAACGCATATTCTATCCAAACTACGCACCATAAACCTGTTACATTTCACGGATTGAATAAACCTTCACCAACAATAATTTTATTTTGTTTAAAACATCTTCAGTAAAGTAAGCAACTCTGTCGGGGATCCCACATCACGACTACAGGCGGGGAAGGGGACGAAAACATACGAATAGTAACGAACGACACCGAACGAGATTCAGAGGCAACCAGTCTCGACGGACGTGTGGTGTGCGGGTGGCGTGCCAGTAGGAGTATCCACGTCAGTTGAGTCTCGGCGTTCGGTGTGAGAGAGATAAGTTTTCCACTCATCAGTGGTCCCGTAAAGGGACAAAATATCTCGAATGATAACTTTGGATTGTTTAGTAACTACTTTCCTCGGTACATATGATATAAAATCTCAGGAATAGGATATATGCGGATCTCGGCAAAGGTAAGTTGTTTATGAACGAAGTTTCTTTGCAATTTTCTTTGCCAATTTTTACAATTTTTAATTTGTAGTGAAAACTTTCTAAAGTGTAATGAACTCATTAGTCTTGCACTGACTATAAACAATAATTATACTTTTAAGGAGAAAAACTAAATGTAATAAATAAACACATATTGAGAGTGTACGTACTTTCAAAGTCAATGCGGTACAACTGCCACCTGTTGTTTTCATTCGCGTGGCATAGAACAGTTTTTTTTTTCACCATCTGGATCTTTATACTGCGACTCCTTACAACAGAAATTGAACAAATTATCACTGTAAAGTTTTCTTTTGTTGAAAACTATCGATAAATATCTCAACAAAATTGTTGTCAGTACATATGGAGTGGAGGCAACTATGTTTAAATTCGCGATAGACATAAAAATTCGCTTTAAAGTTGAATTGTTGAGCAATAAGACAATAGCTTTATTTCCTCTTAAATAACACGTTTACTATATTGTTATTTCTGTATATGAGAACACAATGGACTTATATCTAATTTCAGCGTTCTATCGATATACACACAAGTACGCAAATAAAAGATTGTCAATTGCGAAATATGAGTACATGAAAGGTGAAATATATAATAAAATTGAAACATAAAAATTCAATTCATAAAACGAGAACGAAACACAATATTGACAATTGCTTAAAGTGGAGATATAATTAATTCGGAGCTTTTGTTAACTTCATGTAATTTGTAATAAATAAACTCAAAACCTTTCGTGAGTGCTAATGTAAAAGTCTTTTTTTGTATTGTCTATTAATGAAAAAGTAATTGTCTTCTTGGCCTAACTTGCCAATATCGAATATAAACGTTTAATTTCCAGTAAATAGGACAAGTCAAATTTACCACTTGAAATTTTGTGAAAGGAAAAATAAGACATGTGAATATTTGCTGTCATCTAGAGAAATCTAAAGAAACTTCTGAATGTATCCTAATTACAATACAAATTTGGAATAAGTGCCGTTAATCTTAACCCCTTAAAATACTTTTAATAACAATGTATTTAATAAATATTTATTATGTTTTGCGTTTGAAAGGACCTAAGAATGGATTCAGCAGATCCTTATTTAAACGTAACATATGATATAATATTGTTAATTACTTTGCTTTGTTATTAAGATTGTAGACTAGCTGATGAGCTTCTAAGGACGGAACTTTTACAAAATGGACTTCGAGCCATCCACTCAATAGACTACCCCGACACATTCAACCCATGGGACTTGTAACCCGTGACTTTACTCTTTGAAATTACTAACCAATAGGAATAATAAAATCAAGATTTCTGAAAGTTTCACTAAGAACACACTTCATGCGATACTGAAAAGTTAATTTATAATTTAGATATAACACCTAAAGTGTCCCATTCACGATAACAACTAATAACAGTGTTTCTACGAGCACTCTTCCAATGTGGGGGTATCATCACTCCGAATTATCGATTAGATATTACAAGTAAATTTTTTTTAGTTAAAATTCAATAAATATCTGTGAAATTCTACTTAATAAAATGTTAAAGAAATATAAAAATATAATATAATCAATACAAAATATTAACGAAATATAAAAATAATATCATTAATATTTAAAAATATAAAATATTAAAAAGTAAAGCATAATATGATCAATATATATAAAAAAATATAAGAAATTAAAGAAATACGAAAGAAATGTAGAAATCTACACTGTGATTGAAAACGAATGTAGGAGTGTTTAAATAAATTAATAATTACTTTCAAGATTCAGCTGATTAAAGAAAAAAGGAACTTTGTATATTCGTTTCGTCCTTGGCCAAAGTTGCCTAAAGTTCAATTCGATTTGGATATTACAAGACACTACTACTCCGTACAGAAAACTGACCGTTGTGATGTACGATGCTGATTACAAATGAAACATATTATAAAAAAAAAATAAGTGAATTGTGTACATTAAAAAAGTATATAATATAAATAATTACATAAAAATGTAGTCAAAGCTTAAGCTTAATATGTATACATAAAATTGATTGTTTCTTTTGTGGTCATTTACAAATACTAGCTGTTCATTGTCGTGGGCATTTATTCCGCTGAACAGGCGACATTTCTCGTTATTCTGACAGCACGGGCTGCTTTGCGGAATTTTTGTCAGATTTGAGAACATCACTCTGCGAATTAATGCTTTGTTTCTAATTGGTCGTTTAATTAGTCTCGTTAATTGCAAACCAAGATAAATATTTTGTTAATAAAATTCTAAATGTGCTATACGTTTTTGCAGCAGACCCTAAAAATGATTTAGTTCTTTCATAATTTTTGTTTGTCCGTCTGCCTAAACGAAAGGAGACTTCAGATTTCAGTTATTTACCAGAACACCACAACCGTTTCGTCAACGTTTGTACTAGCTGTATTAGAAATCATTCTTGCCTGTCTAAGTTACACGGTTCCCTCTTGTTACCTTCTAATAAAGCAGTCCCACGTTCTATTAAACGGTGTGCTTTTGGAATCCACCTTAAAATGTATTTCATGTCCTTAGTACGCTGAGTCTATCCGCTAAAAGCAAATGACAAATAGGCATCTGTTCTTATTGCTCATGCACCATCATGGCATTATTATCCCTCGCAAACACTGATCACTGTCATTATTACATATTATACACTATCACCAGAAAACATAGTAAATGAAAGTCCAGCCCTTGAGTCGTTCAGTGGCTTCGGATCGACGCTGAGGATATATAAGTTCTGTCGATCATACTGCAGTGTATTGTTTGTGGGGGCTGGAAAATGTCCTGGTATCTCTTGCGTATTTCGTAGCGTGGGAAATTCTCTGGGACTTCTTGTGTATTTTTGTAGCGTGGGATAGATGGGAAATTTCCTGGTAGCTCTTGTGCAATTTTTGTAGCGTGGGAAAGGTGAGAAATTTCCCAGGTACCTTTTGTGTATTTTATAGCGTGGGAAATTCCCTTGTACCTCTTGTGTATTTTTGTAGCGTCGAAAATGTGCGAAATTCCCTTGTACTTTTCTTGGGACTAGACTAAAATGTCTTGAGTGACTTTTCCCCACTAAAATACATTTTCTGCATTACTGATGCAAATTGAGTTACTTAATAAGTTCAAATTTTTAGTGTCTGGTAACAGTGCTCTAAACTTTTCATTGAGTGTACTCAATTTGTTTCGAAGCCGTTTTCTCCTGTCTTTCTCAGTGCGTAAATATACAGTACACCCTCCGGTAACTCTCTCAATGACAAATAATATGTACACATACTTATTGAAGTTTTCTAGGTTTCCAATTAGTTTCCCAAACCACGTGCCGGTATGGTACCTGGACAAAGCCATGCCCACTATCATCCCCCTGTTTTCCCAGGAATAGAGTTTCCCAAGGAATGTCATCGTCAACATGCGACGAGCTTAGTCCATAAATTAAATTAAATGACGACAGAAACATCTATTTTTTTTAAAAAAAAAGGAATAATCATAAATCAAAACGAAATGGAGTAATTATATAGAAACAGTGTTGCAGGAATCAAATTGAAAAATATTTTTACAAGTAGAGCGCTAATAAAGTATATTTTCGGTTAATTTATCCATTAAGGCCCCTTCTACATTGCCGGGGAAAACTCGGCGGTTTTACCGCGAGAAACCGCCCCTTCTAACCAAAACCAATGCTTTTAAATAAACGTATCTACACGAGCGTTTTCACCGCTCTGTTTGACACTTACATTTAAAAGTACTGCTTTTGTTAAAAGCCGCGATTTCTTTGCGTTAAAATCGCAGCGTTTTTCCCGCTCGTGTTGTAGAAGGGGCCTTAGTTTTGGCATTAACATAGGGAAAAGCATGGACGATTCTCAAAATAGTTAGTCCATACAGATTAAACGCAGAGACCAAAGCTGGAAACATTTTTTTCTACATTTTCTATGTAGATAGACATAAATGTTACTAGGGTTGCCAGATTCTGTAAATGAAAAACCGGGACATCCATCTCGACTATGTATACTGAGATAATGGGGTGTTCCTGAGATAATGGCAAAAAACTCGGGACGGGATTATTTGCATCAAAACAAGACAAAAGTTTCTTTGAAGAAATTTCGAGGCATGCGTAGTTTAGGAGCTAGAGGCGCTCAAAGTTAAGGCGGCATCGTCATAAAGGATGTCATAGCTTGACACATAATGACGTTATCCGTTACGATGGTTGAGGGAGTGCACATTAACATGTTTCCCAATGTAAGAATTTTATTGTTAAAAAAAAATAATAGAGCAAGTATAGAAATCCCCTTCAAGCTGCAGTGTGAAACAAGATTGTTGGCTTCATTTTGCACCGACACAGAACTTCACTTCGCTTCCAGAGATATGGCCTGAGCCAAAGTAGCCTAAACGCCTTAAATAAAATCCAGAAAAACTTCTAGAGATATGTATATATATATTGGACTGGATGAAGCGCTTGACTAATAAAAAAAATACCTCTTGGAATTCGCCAGACAGGGCCGAAAAACGATAGTTTAAATGGGGTTTGCATGTGTCGCACCATTGTTCTGTACAATTCCAACAACGCAGCAATTCTGCGCTGACAACTTCCAATCGTAATGAAAAGGAAAGAACCGCAGTGAAACAGAGGTCTCTTGAAAGGAACAACTAAAAAACCGGGACAAACAGCCGTCCTGAAAGCATTTTTTAAGGACAGTTAATTCTTTCATTACAAACCGGGACTGTTCCGGAAAACTGGGACGTTTGTGTTACAGTGAATGTGCGAAACGCAGTCTAAGTATAAAATCACCAACGATTGGAGAACGTAAGAATAATTGACTTCAATGCCCCTATCTGGTCTAACTTTCCGAACTTACGCTAACCTAAGATGTACTCTCACGTACACTTAACCTAAGTTTCTACATTCAGGAATACATTTGATGATTCGCATGCTCCTGATAGATGGGTGACATTCTACACAGCCAACTTCTAAATAAAATAACAAATAAAAAAAACCCAGAAAGTTAGTTACAAGAGAAATATTTTGTAGTATTTTTCAATGTTTAGAAACGAAACACAGGTGAAAAATTTAGAAAAGCGCAGAGTGAAAAATAGTTTTTACAATCAAGTTTTGTCTAAGATGTTTTGTGTTATCGCTGAATAAAAGCTTCCCCATATTCTTAAGTAGTAACGTGGTACGTATCGATTATTATTTTTCTTGCAATGTAATGCTATTTCTATAGCTTCTAACATAAGCTTGTCACACAATCAAGGTTTCTGTATGAAACATATCAATTTGTCCAAGTATTTTTCCATATTGCCTACACTGAAGTTGGAAACATATTTTAGATGGAGCCCATAATTTTATTAGAAGGCATTTTGTACTTAATTTTACAATAGTGAAAAGTATAACCAATGTACCTTTTAACATGAAAGATATGACTGAAGAGCCCCACAACAATGCTAACAACACGTGTAACCAATATCAAGTTAAATACGTAAGAATTCATGGTTGCCAGTGGTGAATTATTATCAGAAAATAAATATAATAAAAATACAATGTGATGATGTTACTAGCAGTTCAGATTAAACTTTTTGTCACGATATATTTCTAAAATACTTTCAAGAATATTGCTCCTATATCTTCATGAATTTATTCCTGTACTCTTGAGGGTGCCGGAACTCCGCCCGGCGCCTTCTGGGCCAACTTCAGTACTGTCTAATGTTTTGAATTTATACAGAAAAGTGTCAAGGGACTATCTACCTTCCTGCAATATATAATGTTCCCTACAATATTAGACCATGTTTAAATGTTAGACGATTTTCAAGAAAGTACCTAGGCGTCTCCAGGGTCCGCTAGAGCTGAAAGACACAATTTCTTCATGTCATTGTTTTGAATTGTTGAATTTATTTTAAGGCCTTTAGGCAGCTATGGCTCAGGCCGTATGGATGATGATGGGATGAATTGGTGGAATCAAGAAAGTGGGAGGAAACGGGAGAACCCCGAGAAAACCCACGCACGCGGTGTTTGTCCACCACAAAGCTCACATGGCATGAGCAGGGATCGATCCGACGACCCCTAGCACTAGAGATGAGCGCTCTACCAACTGAGCCACCGTGGCCCCATCATCATTGTTTTGAGTTAATCTCTTGCGTAAACTCAAACTTGAAAGCTATTTTCTAGTTTCAATTTTACGGCCATTTTGTTCAGTATGAAAAGAAGCCTATTACTGTCGAATCAGGATAAAAAAAAAAACACCGTGACCGTGAGATTTACGAATTTCGTTGTTATAAAATCTACAGGGTTTTACTTTTCACGCCAGATTTTTTTTTTT
>JAGDQP010000237.1:110650-152210 GCA_022664845.1 Lepisma saccharinum
TTTTTTTTTTTGGTATATTGGCAGTATTTTGGTATAGAAATATCCTTCTCGAACATACACAACTAAAACCCATTTATCATATCTCACGACGATCCTTATCTTATGAAACATACATTCGTCAATCGAATTAAAGAAAGCACGTTACCATTTACCACCTTTTTGTTGAAAATAGTGGTCGACAGAGGGTCTAATCCGTATCACATAGTTGGTTTTAAAGTAATTCGATTTTCTTCTCATGTATGCTTCCGTTAGGCATTTCGTGAAAATGAAACTAAAATAATTAAGTAGAAAAGTTTGAGTTCATTTTCTCACGTGATCACTGGTCTAGTCTATTGTGTTGATACGTTCAACGAACAAAAATAAAAATATATAGTTTCTGGTATATTAACACGTATATTAATATAGGTATATTAATTACGTATATTAATATATTATGATTTACACTTCCCTGGTGTTATCGATTTGGATTTTAAATGTTTAACGAATTTTTGCAGGTGACAGATTTTCGACTCCAAAGAAGTTTTTCCTAACATGGAGAATATTTAATTTTTAATGATGGACGATAATCGATTTGTAAAAAAATTTCGACATGAATGATATTCAATTTTTAGCAATTCAATATGAACGCTATGTGATGTTTGATATATCGACTACTTTTCGAGTCACCAAATATAATAATATCAAATAATTAAATTCTGAAATCTCACAATCCTATTCCTATGCTCGATAATTGATTGATTGACGTTCCAAACGAGCTGGTGAGCTTCTAAGATCAGAGCTTAACAGTTTTAGGTAAAGTGGACACCGAGCCATTCTTTTTAATGGACCCCGCGAGACTTTAACGCTTGACCACACGCATAGAGAGTGAGCACACAAACATTTCTTCAGGCAACAGGGGTCATTGCACTCGATAAGTTTAATTTACGTGGTTGAGAGCAGAAACCTATCCCTTCAAGTGAAGACTATTATAAAAGATCTTCAAAATAATGTAATTTAAATAAACCGAATGAAATAGAAATGCTGAAACATTTTCTAGGCTTGTCGTTTCTTCTTCTTCTTCTAATAAGAATAATAGAGTCCACAAAGCATGTTTGATGGACATGCAATTCTTTCAGTAGCAGTTCCACTCCGACACAGTTTCAGTTAAAATAACACGTTACTCATTAACAAGACATTTTACTTTTGTGTTACACAGAACATGGGTTTTCTCATCTTGGAAGTTATAATTGAGTTTTGAAACTTCTGTCCGAATTCTCTCAAGATCATTCATTAGCCAAAAGGGTTTTCACTTTGTGCTCAGACAGTCATCTGTTTCTCGCTTCCTCCTTCCACTCGAATCTCAATTAACAGGAAGAAGAAGAAGAAGAAGAGATTGGTTTGCAGACATAAAGCAGATACTCTTTAAGATAAATATGCTAATCATTCAAGAAATGAGTGGACCAATGGAATAAGGGCACATGCCACATCCCAACGAAAACTGACTTTTTACGTAAAACACAGAGCTTATGGCATCTAGCGTCTGCTTCCGTTTTAACTGTGCTTGTGAAAGGTACCATCTTTGTACTAAAATAAGTGAAAGTATACAATTTCCAAAGAAGACACCTTATGCCAGTGGAAAAAAGGCACATACCACAAGGTCTAGTGCAGTCAAACCAGGGATATTAAGGATGAGCATAGTGTTTACATCAAATACTCTCACAATGACATGGAAGTGGATATGAAAATTTGCCACTGAAGTACCCAGAGGAACGAAACATCAAAGTTTCCAAAGTACAATGATCTTGTTTCACAGTTTTATTACTGTCTGTTTTACATAAACTTGAAAAGTGACAGTTTCACTTTAATGAACAGGAAACAAGATATTGATGCCAAACTGGATTATTAAAATAAGATTAGTTTAAGCAGGGTTATGTCCTCAAATGAGGAGGTCAGTGGAGAATGGGCGCATGTCATATCTCAATGAAAACTATGTACTTCATAGAAATTACTTATGTAATCTAGCCTCTTTTCCCGTAATGACTGTGCCTATGGTATTCATTTTAGTGCCAAAAAATATGCCACAGACACAACCATTGTGGGATGATACTCTAGATGACATAAGCAGTCTATCTGAAGTAAATAACCAGTTTTCATTAAACATTAAATAACCACTTTTTGATACCTTCATGTAGCTAGGATTTCAATGCAGTTCAGTAGGACCTTCTTACTTGCTGGTAATACTGCAGATATACAGTTTTAGCATAATAGTTTACGAGAACACGCATTTCCATGGAAATGCTTTTCCTGTAAAAAACAATATTTTGTGGCATGTGTCCTTATTCCACCGGGCCAATCACATGATATTAGTAACTACATCCGTATGCATGTATAAGATAACCTATATATACCGGTCCAATTGTGACAATTATCCGGGCAGCAACTACTAATGTTTCTCCTCATTATCATGCTGTTGTCAATATGAAGACAGACGCTCTTTCACTGTTATTGCTCCTAGCAGCACATCGATATCGTCCGATATCAATATAGCATCAGTTGCAATTTCACTCCATGGTAATATCGAATGTAGACATGAATATTTACTTTGTTGAACGCACACTGCGCTCTTCCAAATGATATCGATCGATATCGTGCAATGACATATTAAGGCAGCAGGTCTTCTGTTGTCATTTTTTAACTAAACGCGATTGACTTTACAGTAGAGCTTTGTCTTTCGTTAACCTTGGCGGTAACAATAGACGGATAACAACCTTGATTAATACCAACGGTGCATTGTAAAAATGATGAGAAATCAACATTTCAAGTTTAAAGAATAAATTACATCCGTAAAATATCGGAATCCTATCTAAAAAGATCACATCTTCTATCCAAAGCGAGAGTGTTTTGTTGAAAACCACTCTTTTGGATGAATAAATCACTTTCTTATCGAAAAAAAGTGACAATTTCCGCTCATCTAATTTGATTTGAATGATGCAAGGAGATTAGGGGCATTAATATTGGAAATATTAACGCTTAAATACTACTAAATCTTTTCTACAAATGCTAGTTTGAACCATCCTACATTTATTCAGGTCCTTACCTCAGAATACAATTTTGTGGGTTGTTACCTTTTCACATAACTCCGTCCAATTCTTTCTCCCGCTCATACAATTACACCCTAGCTTTTCTCTCTCCCGCAGTGTATATGTGTCTCTCTCCATGTGTGAGTATGTGAGCTGTCTTCCTGTCACTTACACTCTCTCTCTTCCACTAATATTCTCTCGCACCTACTCTCCGATTGTCTCTCTCTCTCTCTCTCTCTCTGTTTCTCTCTCCGGTGGCTTTTACCTGCACAGGTAGAACAACGTGAATTATTAATGAAAGAACAACGTGAATTGTTAATGCAAGAACAAGAGGAAGAAACACACGATCAAACACGGAAATGCTTTAAATGGTGAAAGGGTAAATCTGTGTCTACTTCTAATTCACAGACGATCGTAAAACCGCATCCAGTAACGTTGTCTTTACTTTACTCGCATTCCGACTACTGTATCATAAAGTAACAGGAAGGCGCTTGAAATTCCTTCACAGCTTTATATTTTTGTCTTTAAATTTTAAACTTGATACACTTTTAAACTTTTTGTTATCTCTTGTAGCTTGTAGACAAATCCTTCAGGCTGTTGTCTGTGCAAAGACGCATGCGTGAAACTTTATGAAAGGGTTAAACGGTTGCGGTGTTATTATTTCTTTTTTTCTTACTTCCTTTGTATTGTTATTATTATGATATTTTGTTAAAACTATAATTTATTTTTTTTGTTGATATTTTGTTAAAAGGTCTTGACAAGGAAATCAGTGCTTTTCGCGATTGTGCTGTTTCCGATATTTCGATGCGAAGCAATATAATCCTTCATTTTGTGACCCAATCTACTTACTTTAGAGTAGGCGACATCTTTTACATCTTAACTATGTATTCTACAATATCGCTCGCTCGCTTCGCTGTCAGAGTACTCCAATCCTAACCAGAAATATACAATAAAGTTCTTACAAGTATTACTTACTTGCCCTATGTCTTACGGAACTCGAAAGTTCATCGCCGCAGTAACAAACATTCTCCAGAGAATTCTATCTTGAGCAAGATCAAGCCGGTTTTCATCACGAACACCTACTTCTCGAAGATCCCTTCTCATATTATCCTCCCAACGTCATCTTTGTCGCTCCAACGGTCTCTTTCTCCCCGGTTCCAACCATGGTGGAATATAATCTTCATTTCAGCCGCATCCAAGCTACATGATCTTAGCACACCTTAGTCGTCGCGATTTTATTATTCTTACAACAACGAGTGAGTCATGAAGTTCTTCATTATGCAGTCTCCTCCATTCTCCAATCATATCGTTTCGGCCTGCATATCTTTCTCAAAGCCTTATTTTCAAACACTCGTAATTTATGTTCATCTGCTAGGGTCGTACTCCAACTTTCGCAACCGTAAATTATTACCGGCAGAATAACCGTTACTGTATATTTTCAATTTAAACTTTCTTTATATTAATCGCGAGATTAGACATGCGTTGCCCGATACTAAGCGACTTTTTTATTTCTTCCGTGACCTCATTTTTCCTTCTTTTAATGATGAATTAGTATTCCGAGCTGTCAAACCTACGGAGCGCAAAACGCATGGCCACCTCTATTTTGGGCCCCAAAACGCACGGTCGCAAAACTTATACTACGTTTACAAGGATGAATAAGAAATTATTCTTACTATTATGTAAACTTGTGCAAAGAGTTTAGATATTTCGTTGAATGCATTTATGAATTGTAACATCGGAGGTACAGTCGATTTGATTCAACTTTGCTACTTGCTGTATTTAAGTAAACAAGTAAAAAAACATAATGTACGTAATTAAACCTATTATTTATTCTCTCACGATTGCAGAATTCATATTGAACAAATAGGGTTTGAAGTCTGGAAACGAAGCAACACAATGAAAAACTCCATACGCTGTATAATTCACCCGGACATTATAAGAATATTGAAGTCGCGACGGCTAAGATGGGCAAGCTATGTAGCTCGAATAGGATAAAAATGAATAATATTTTATATTTTGGTTGGTAAACAGTAGAGGAAGAGGCCATTGGGAAGACCGAGACATCGTTTTGAGATGGTAATATTAGAAGGGATCGTCGAGATGTACATGATGAAATCTCGCTTGATCTTGTCCAAGATATAATCCAGTGGCGAGCGATTGTTATTGTTACTGAGCCATACAGTTTGTATACAGGGTGTCTCTAAAATACATGGTCAAAATTGAAGCTGTAATTGATGACATTAAAATAAGAAAAAAGTACCTATACACATGGGTCCGATTTCGCATCGTTTCCGAGATACAGTGTCCACCTTAGATTCCAATGAACGTCATACAATTGATAAAACAAATGAATATCGGTCAGTAAATGAGAAATAAAATGCGAAAGCTAAATTGTTTTTATGGAAATGAGTTTATTTATACATTGAATTAATTCCATCTGACACTTTTTATGCATCTGAGTGTCTCCTGTTATACTTTATGTTCCTTCTGAGTTCAAGCTCCATAATGAAGCATTAATTTATTGTTAAGACCATTTTATGGACGAGAACTGAGGTATAGCTGAGGTAATAACGGTTCAGCTCTTTTATATATACAGTGTAGCCCAAAACTAATAGGACAAACTTTGGGAGGTGATTATTCACACCAAGACAAGGGGGAAAAAGTTCCTTTGAGGAATTTTCGGAACATGCCTAATTTCGGAGATACAGGCGCTCAAAGTTAACGCGATATTGTTACAAATGACGTCATATCTTGAAAAGTAATGACGTAAGTGGAGATGCATCTTAGACGGGATTTCTATGCTTGCGCTATAAAACCATTTAATTCCTTGACAAACAAAATTCTTATGTTGCGAAACCTATCTATGGGGCATTCCTTCAATCATAAACATTTCTTGCCTGGATGTATCGGGTACTACTTCGATTGTGATTTGTTAAGCCGATATGGCTTACGCCATTTCTTTTCGAGATACGACGTCATTATGACGATGTCACTGAATTTTGAGCTCCTGTAGCTCCGAAACAAAGCATAATTTTGAATTTCGTCAAATCAATTTGCATCATGGTTTCATTGTATAGATTACTTTAAGAAGGCTATTTATAACGAACAGTTGGTTTCAACAATAACAATATATCAATGTCTACGGACGTCCTCGTTGGACACTAGGAACAAATTCTACAATATAATCATCGTGACATTTTGCACTCAGCATAAAGTGACAATGATAAAGCTTGTGGAAACAGTCAAACATGCATAATCCTAGTTAACTACCTCTCTTTTTAATAAACAAGACAGAAAAGGTTGCAAATAATCAAATATGTTTAAAATAATTTATGTTATCATGCCAAAAGTCTAGTGTCCATCTATCTTTCATATAAGAATTTAACTTACGTTAAAAATTAAAAATAAATACAAGGAAATTTTTCAAGTACACGATTACATTGTATTGATACTAGCAGACGAAGATAATTGCTAGGTCCTTTTACAACGTACACTGTTTAAAATTTTCCAAAATATTTCAGGAAGAATTTAGATATCAAATAACAGCATGGAAATTGCTAGTAACTTTCTAATAGAAAAACAATTAACATTCAGTTTTCAGGAATGATGGGCGCAAACAAAAAGAAATAGAAGCCTCAAGAAAGATTTGAACACGGAATATTGAGTTAGACCAGCGTCTTACTACCTGGACTAAACTGCCAGTGATAAAGCATTGGATGAAAGAAGGTTAGAAATACGTTTGAAAACATAAAACAAAGTTATTCCTACGACTTGGTAGTTTTCCAAGATTATACTGCAAATAAAAACATGTTGAATACATTTTTCATTAAATATATCAGACTTTCACCCCAAAATTTTAACAGTGCGTATTTAGGTGTGACGTGAAAAAAGAGGTCGCAAACTATTGTTCTAGTCTTTTGATTGCTCAATCCTATATAAATGGGTTTATGGGTTTTCAGAGAGAAAAAAACTGTTTGAACTCATCAATGATGCAAGATATAAGGGAAAACAATTGCCATCCTAAGATTTTTTCTTTTTGATAAACATATGTGTAGTTGTTTCTACCCCCGTGTCCTTCATTTTTCTTGATAGAGCTATGTCTCAATGTTTTAAAGAACGCATCTTCATATTATCGAAATTGATGTCTGCTTGCAGGATGGGGAACAGTACGTGTACATGAAATTGACTCTGTACAGAAAAAATATATAAGCGATTTGAACATAGATGGTGAGGGCAAGGAGTCCTTTTTGGCACGCCAAACTTCGGTCCTAATCTCGTTCAACTTTAGTTTTCCTATCCGTGATTTTGTTTGATCAAAAATAGAAAATGGAAAACAAAATGTGTGTATTTATCATTGTTCCAGATCAAATTACAGAAATGCAGGACACTAATTCCCACAAGTGATTTTCGAAATCCCCTCTACGAGAATTTAAAATTTATAGAAACCAGTTCCAGCACTCGCACGAAATTAGTAAAGTATCCCGAATTTCTTTCAAAAGATACATTTCTGACTATATTATCCATTTCTTGATCTTCCTATTTTGAGAGATGACGTTCTTCGGCGAGAAGTTTTCTCAAGTATAAGGGTCGGGAAATCGCTATTAGGGCGGGATTCGTAAATACCATACCAATATCCGTAAGGTAAAACTCAAGCGAACAAAGGAAAGACTCGCGGCAAGATTCTAACTCACTTGCCTGTAAACGTTACTGATTCGTTGGTCCCGTACCGAAGAAATCCACAGTCCCGGGTTTCTAGAAATGTCTTAACAAACATATATGTTCAAGGTATCAGTAGGGACAGTAGAATTTCTTAATTTAAGGTGTTTAAATTTCGTGAGTGAAAATATTAAAAAATCGTGAGTACAAGGTAAAATTTCTTGAATACAAAGGTAAGTTACTTGAGTACCTAAAATGATAAACAATATTTTATACTGACGTTTCTAAAATTTGACATAAACCTAGAGCCTTTAACAGTGAATAGCGCTTTATGCACGTAATGAATGTCCTTGTGATCCCGTAGTTTATATTTCACCCGCTAGATGGCAAACCATGTTGGCAAATTTGCTGCCACCTAGGGATAATTCAGTATACTACATTCTAACATTCTCCGAGCTACGCGAGACATATGATAGATTTTTGAAAACGAATTATATTTGTTCGATTGTTCAGGCATTATTTTCGTGAATGAATGAATATAAATATAATTTCCTGAGTAGAGCTCAGAATTCGTGAATGAAAGCAAAATATCTTAATTTCACGATTATTTCGTGAGTTAAAAAGCTCCTTTTCACAAAATGCCAACAACTATCTCTCTACTCGATGCAGTTTCTTGAGTGTTTAAAAATTTCGCGAATTCAGGAATCACGGAACTTTACTGTACCTATCAGTGCCGGATCTAGGGGAGCAAAAGGTGTCAAGCGCCCCGAGCAGCACTTTTAGGGGGTGCCAAACAGCTAAAAAAATAAAATAAAAATAAAAGCTCCTAAGAAAACGAAGTAAAATTACCAATTAAACTGAAACTGACCTAAGCGTGTTCAAAATTTGAATACCGGCGCGTTAAGACATTCTTTATGTTATCCATACAACCAACCTATCTTCATCTTTAAAATTCAAAACCGCGGTTCAAGTTAGATAGGCAGGTCTACGGTCTTACTGGAGTTAGTAATAGCGATGCACGACAGGATCCAGAGAAGATAACGAAAGTTCATTAAGTGATGCGAGACAATGTTGTGGCCGTCGCGTCGGTCGGTCATATTGTGTGGCTAAAAGTGATTGAAAGGGCGGCAAAATTTAACTTTGCCCCCATGGGAAAATTTCTAGATCCGGCACTGTTCCTTAGGAATAAGTATCATTTCCGTGAATGTGGCCTTTTTCACTAAAATATGCAGTTCATTTCTAAACACCCTATGCATTATGTAGCCTATTGTAAACAGAAATGAATCGGTATTGAACAATTCGAAAAAATATTCTGATAAAAAACACGTTCTTTCTCTCTCTCTCTCTCTCTTTGTGCGTGTGTGTGTGTGTGTGTGTGTGTGTCTGTCTGTCTCCTGTAATGAAATATTTGAAAACGACAAAATCCATAACATAAAAGAAAAAACTTAGAGATATCCCTTTTAATGAAACAGCTCAGTGCTATTTATCTAGTATTTTGCAACAGGTATTAAACCCAAGTCCACATATAACATGTTATTGATCTGTTTTCGGATGCTGGTGATATGACGTTTCATTTATTTCGTCGTAACTTTGGAAACGACCGGGCAGCCTTTTTTTTTAACCATGCCATTTGAGTGTAGCATTAGTACGTCGATGTGACACACGATGTCCTATAGATTGCGAGCATAAAAATGTTTATGAGAGTCCTATGTGTTGGTTACTATATATTTTTTATGTGCACAGTTTTCTTTTTATCTATAAAATGGGTTTCTACGAATTCGATAATATTTAGAAGTCAATTACTTGAAAAAATACGAATGTCGTAAAATATTCATGTTCTTGTTGTATTATTGCACAGAAATATATATTAATAGAAAAGGAAAAGAAATTACTTCGGTGTTCAGTGTTGTTAAATGAAGGGAAAATTCCCGGTAAACAGGAAATTCTGGGCCCAAAAAAGGTGAAAGTTAAAAAAGGGGAAATTTTGTTGAATATTTTGGGTACATTTTCATTAATTTCTCAAGCAACTTAGAATCCGGGAAATTTTTCAGCATTTTGAGGGAAATATTGCGACGGACACCTGACAACACTGTCGGTGTTTGAAATAACGTAGCTTTTAAGGATGATAATGTGTTGCGTTTTTATAATTAATATTCCGAAACAGGGAAATTTTTAGTCTGAAAATAAGGTGAATGAATAAATCACATTCTATCAACATAAGAAATAAAAAAGACTAAGTTTCTAGATAAGCGCCTATGCAGTGTTGCCAGATTCAGAAAAAAATCCCCCGGAATAGGTAAAAAAAAGCTGGAAATTTGCGGAGAGGGGAAAAAGGGAAATTTTCTTAATACACTGCCCAATATAGGGAAATTATTGTTGAACATATTACTGCTATCAATTGACAGCATAAAATAATTCAAGTTTAATAAAACAGAAAGCAACATACTTGTCGTTGCTTTCGACATATTCGGAGATGAAAAATCAGTAATACTATCATCATCGTGCTGACTTTATCTTCGAAGTAGTAACTATTGCAGGCGTCAGGTGCTTTAAGATCTCTTTTCATGTATGCATTTGCCACATGCTTTGCTTATGATTTCTATAAGCAACCAATAGAAATAGTTAAACATGTGTTTCAATTGACTACTTGCAAGTGAAACGCGCGTCTAGCGCGTAGATGAAAAGTCGGCCTAAAAACATATCTACACGAGCACCAATTACGACATTCGCATTTAGCGGAGCGGCAAGTTCCAACAGAATCATACAAGTTGACAACGAACTAAATAATCGTTAGAATACTGCGAAAAATAATCTTTTAAGAAAAGAAACTGGAGTCTGGATTCAGACTGAAGACTAATATCAAAAACAGACTACAAAGTGTTGTTGTTTAAATATAGATATAGTGTTTGTTTTAAACTTTTTTTTATTTCAATAAACTTGCAGTTTGTGTAAAACTTTACAGTGACAGGTTCATATATTTTTTACGTCATACAAGACAGGATTGAAATTAAAATAATTAAGGAATGGAAAACCTCAATAATAGTTCCGATTTACAAAAAAGGTGATAAATCGGACTGTAATAATTACCGCGGAATCTCGTTACTTCCAACTTGTTACAAGGTATTAAGTGATATTCTGTTAACACGCCTAAGTGTATACGTAGATGAAATAATTGGAGATCACCAATGTGGATTTAGAAGAAATAGATCCACGTTGGACCAGATTTTCGCCTTGAGACAAATATTGGAGAAGAAATGGGAATACAATGGGAGGTTCATCAGCTATTCATTGGTTTTAAGAAAGCATATGTTTCTATCAAAAGGGAAAAGTCATACAGTACCCTGATACGATTTGGAATTCCGAAAAAAATGGTTCAACTAGTGAAGATGTGTCTCGACGACCCCATAAGCAGAGTACGGATACGTAATAATATGTCAGATATTTTCAAAATTCGCAACGGACTGAAACAAGGCGATGCCTTGTCACCACTACTGTTTAACTTTGCGTTAGAATATGCGATTTTAAAAATTAAAGGGGACAAAAAGGGACTATCATTGAATGGTTTGAATCAACTGTTCTTATACGCGGATGATGTAGATTTAATAGGGGACGATATAGATGCACTACAAAGCAACACCGATGTCTTAGTAGAAGCGTGCAATGAGATACATTTACAGGTAAACATAGATAATACAAAATGCATAATAATAAGCCGAAACACAGGGAATGAAGGAAATAAAACATAAGAATTAGGGATGAAGTCATAGAGAAAGTAAACAAATTTAAATACTTGGGAGCATACGTAACAAGCAAAAATGAGGTCACGGAAGAAATAAAAAGTCGCTTAGTATCGGGGAATGCATGTTTCTATTCAGTCTAAACACTTCTAACATCGAGATTAATATCAAGGAAATTGAAATTGAAAATATACAGAACGGTTATTCTGCCGGTAATACTTTACGGTTGCGAAAGTTGGAGTACGACCCTAGCAGATGAACATAAATTACGTGTATTTGAAAATAAGGTTTTGAGAAAGATATATGGTCCGAAACGGGACGAGATGACTGGAGAGTGGAGGAGACTGCATAATGAAGAACTCCACGGACTGTACGATTCACCAGATGTTGTAAAAATAATGAAATCGCGACGACTAAGGTTGGCAGGCCATGTAGCTCGGATGGGAGAAAAACGAAGATTATATTCTATCCTGGTTGGAAGGCCGGATGGAAGGAGACCGTTGGGAAGACCGAGACGTCGTTTGGAGGACAATATTAGAAGAGATCTTCGAGAAATAGGTGTTCGTGATGAAAATTGGCTTGATATTGCCCAGGATAGAATCCAATGGCGAACGTTTGTTACTGCGGCGATGAACTTGCGAGTTCCATAAGCCATAGAGTTAGTTAAGTGTTAAAGAAGAAGAAGAAGCAGAAGTTGTAGTAAAAGAACAAAGAGACTAAATTTAGGCGTAGTAGTCGAGTCGAGATAGTTTTTGCTGGAATTAATTCAGAAATAATTCTTGATTCCTGCTCATGTACGTGAAAAATAGTTTAACATACTAAAAATCTACTCTCTGATCTTCGCACCGTCGCGTCGGCTGCCAAATTAGAAAATGACGTCCATTCGACGTTGTGAAGACAGTTTCTCGACATTTACTATAGAATGGTGTAAGATACGAAGAAAATCCATAAGACATAAATTAAAAAGTACAAAATTTAAAACAATTTTGGCCCTCTTCACTTTTTCCGTACGACCCGTCGTTTGGCTACAATTTGAATGTTTTTTTTTCCAATTCTTGTAATTTTGTTTCCAGATTTTGCGTCTTATTTTGCCGTGAACAATAGATATTCGAGAAATAGCTTACGGAGCAGCCGTAGCTCAGTGGTAAAGCGTTAGCGTATAACATGCGGGAGATCGTGAGTTCGATTCCAGCGGCCGACCATCCTGACTGAGGTTTTTCCAGGGTTTTTCCTCAGTCACACCAGGCAAATGCCTGGATGACACCTTCAATTTAGGCTCTGACCGACATATTCCCGAATCCCGGCCTGAGCCTTAGATACCTAAAGACTATAAATAAAATTTAAGCTGGAGAAATAGCTCGATCTTTGAATGATTTGTTTTTATGTAGCCTGTACTTTAAACATTTGTCCTTGAAAATTAAGCTTCAAAGCATATGTGGGGAAAGTAGAGGGAGTTCAATGCTTGGGAGGAGTAATCATTTGCGATCCTTTTATCACTCTCCCTATACTTTTAACATAGCAAACGGATGTAGATGGAGTGCTCCGAATGAACATTACAATAAACACTGTCCTTTGTATGTTAAGCAATAAGATTGGGTGAGAAGGAGTAACAGATGGTGATATTGAAATGGAATAAAGAAAGAGCTAAAGAAAGAATCTTGAAATAATAAACGGAAATGAAATAGTATCTGCTTTGTATCTTAAGTACGTATTTGCTATAGGCCTAATGTAATTCTATACCCTTTCTGGTCTTCGTGAGGAATTCAGTATATTTCAGATGTCATCTTCATCATCGCTTACGCAGTTCGTTTCAACACGCGATGTATTGATACAATTTTATTTTTCATTGCACTTTGTGCTAATGTTACTATAACCTTTGCATTTGCAGATTCTTAAGCATGGGTCCTCTCGAGAAATTTTTCCGTTAAACATGATCATTTTAAATAAGTTTTCTGCTGCTGTTGATAAGTTGATAGAGACAAGATGGAATTTTGTACCAACATTCTTCCATCCTAAAATGCAAACAATTTGAAAATTATTTAGTAATATTTTCCAAACAATAAACTGATAGGGAACTTGAAGCACAATTAGCAGCATTTTTACTTTGCGGTAGACGAGGAATATCAAATTCATTCTTTGCTGTGCAGATCCTGATGTTCTCTTTTTCGTGAAGCTCTACCCAAAGTCTTCACTGCGATCGTTAGCATAATCCTATTGTTTACATTCCACCACTTTTGCACATCCTCCTCGTGCAGATTTACTCTTTCTACAACCACAGAGAAGTATAGCGGTTATGGATTTCCTGCATAAACAACTTCTCATTTCTTTCTTGCTTTAAGGAAGTATTTTCGCCGCTAGATGTCTCTGAGCTCAATAGCTTATTTTGTTCAAGATCGATTGTTAAATTTAAGGCTAACGCCCATGTTTCTTGAAAGTGCCTATCTTCCCAGGTGTATAGGTTAGTACAGTAACGTTGGAAATGGCATAAATGTCTCCACAAATAATGACGCAAGGTTTGTCGGCTTTCGAAGTTCTATCACCACCACCCTGTTTATCGCTTTGTTTTTCAGAATGCAGGAAAATGTCAACATTTCTTGCTCTTATGAAAATAATTCCAGTCTTGTCCTATTAGATAGCAGCCATGACCCAGGCGGTGGCGTCACAGACTTCGCAATGGTATTGGGAGGCAAGAGGATTCGAATCCCTGTACCGGCTATCCTCACTGATGTTTCCGAAGGTTTACCTCAGTCATACCAGGCAAATGCCGGAATGGTACATTCAAATTAGTCTCTGGCTGACATCTCCCCGCATCTTCCCCAATCCTATACCGGCCTGGGCCTTAGATGCCTAACGATCATTAAATAAATTCAAATTCATTGTCCTATTAAAATTGAATAAATAGACTATGAGAATTAGGGAAAACTAAATATTTATTATATTGTAACACCATGAATTTATTCTTTTTTACAAAGTAGATTTCGCTTTTATTGTTCTTATCCATCTGCTTCTTTCTTATTGCTTCGATAATGCCTTGTGGTTCTCTCATTGGCTTATTCTGACAACCGGATCATGGGTCTACTAGTTCAGGTAAAATGCATTCCAGATGAAAAGGAAACAGTTTATCCAGAATCTTTATCATAAAAGCTTCGTCTCTTCTTATCTTTAATATAATCATTTCTTTCGGAATATAAACAACCAAGTCAGACCATTCAACTTTCACGCAATGTAATTGTGCCTGTATTTGGTGGTAATAAGCGTGCTTTTCGGAAAATGTGAGTTCCTCTTTTTGCGTTTCCTTGTCAAACTTCTTGTATAATTGAAAGTTTCGCACCACGTCGCAAGCTTGCGAAATACTGACACTATTTCTAGTCTAATAAGGACACTTGATTTCTATAATATACCGGTCTTCATTCTCTTCATTCAGCACAATGCCATCTGGCAAACCTGTGAGAAAGGGGTATCAATGAAGAGATCGCAACGTTGTATTTCCACACAGAATTCTTCTCCATACTTTCTCCGCATGGACATTTTCCCAATCAATTACGGTCCCTACGATCTGGATGAATGATACAGGTTTCAACTTATCTTGCCGAGAGCTTTCCAACGACATCTCAACAACTTTCCTAACACTAGTAGTTCCAAAGTTGAAAATTCCCCCCCGAAACCCGGGATCAGCCTCTGCAATCTGACTGAATGATATCGGTTTGAACTCGTCTTGCTGAGACCTTTCCAACGGCACCTTAACTACCTTCCTAACTCTAGTAGTTCGAAAGTTCAAAATTATCCCCCTCGAAACTCGGGATCCGCCCCTGCTATCCAGATGAATGATACGTGTTTGAACTCGTATTATCAGGACATTTCCAAGGACACCTCATTCACCTTCCTATAGCCCTACTAGTTCCAAAGATATGAATCGTCCCAATATCTACACGGCCCCTATCTCTGGATCTGTCTCTGCAATGTATATAATATATAAGGCTTTGAGCTAGTCTCGTTGAGACATTTCCAACGACACCACAAGCACCTTCCTAGTAGTTCCTGAGTTGAAAGTTGTCAACAGACAGAGCGGGCGCATAAGGCTTCACAGCATTGCTGCTGAAGCCTAAAAGGGGAAAAAAGTTATAAATATCCGAAAAACAATTTTTTTTTCAGGTTTAAGGAGAAGATTTCGATATACAAAACCCATGAAACTCCTCAATTTTTATTTCTAGCAAATAAATATTGTACATTCATTAAGTGGTTCGTATCCCGATAGATCCGAATTTTCACTTGTAACTGAAATCCAGTTTTACATAATTTGGCTTGCCAGACGTACTGGTTTGGTCAGGACAGTCCTGATTTTAAGGAGAAGTCCCGACGTGCCGGCTGATTACGTGTTTTGTTACGGTGAGATGAATAGTAATGAAGTGTACGTCTATAATTTTCATTGCTAATTTGCGTCTTTATTTATTTGTGTTTTGAATTACACACTTGCGAGGTTAGGGTCTCTCTTACACCTAACCAGTATCAATAGCTAATTAGAGTTAAATACAACTTCAGTTTAACAAATGAACATTTCGAGATTGCTTAATAAAGAAACTGAACATCTACAAGTTACAATAAAGAAATATTTACTTCCCACCTCCCAACACACACCTATACGTATTGACATTCGTTGTGTGAGGTGTCCAGGTTTTGAGCTTGAAAAATCTGTCAAGTCTAACACAATACGCGTAGAACTAACTTCCAGGCCCCCCTGCTCTGCCTCCGTTGTTTACCCGAAACTGCTAATGAATGCCCTTATCTCTTTCCATCTTTGTCAAGGATACAAGGCTGTCAAATGCCCTCCCTTCTTTTCTCGCTACATCAGTTATTCTTTGCAAATAAGTCTTCCTTATATTATTCTCTCACCCTTTTCCTAACTTGCCCCCCCTCCTGAAAAGAAAAATAGTTATCGGAAATTTAATTATTTAAGTGATAAATTGCTATTTTTTAAAAACGAAAATAGGCAGATGGCACGCAGAAATAGTTCCTCTATGACCAGCAACAAACCGCATCTCTCTAAATTTAAAACTAGTTGAGTGATGTATGAAGTAATTTTTTGACATGGAGTAGATAGGACTTTCAAGAAACGTAGACATTAACCGTAAGATGTTGTCTTCAGCACAATATGAAATTGATTTGACTTTCTTTTCCACTACTTTTGTTGATTCAAATATGCTCCTTCTTTTTCTTGAAAACATGTATTCCAAATTTCGAAATCGAATGACGCTGCAAAATCTATTACTCTTTCTCCTTCTTCGTTCTTATCTCCCACACCCCAGCCACCGTGGATCCTCTCAATACTTTCTCTGCTTCTGTCTACATATCTACTCAAGTCACCACCCACTAGGATGGACTTGATGACATTTTATTGAGTTACATAAAGTAAGAAAATGTTAAGAAATGTTGTACGTCACCTCAGAGAACACGTCCAACTACTGAAGTGCGTGGTGTTCCAAAGCTTCGTTTCCTGGGTCCAAGTTTGGCGCAGTTGATGAGCGCCGAATTTGTATAGTAAGTCGAGTGTTTGTTTCTCGCCAACCTCTCACGTTTTTATTTTAAAAATAACTTTACAGTTTATGTTTGAACTCATAAATAAAGACTCCAATTTGCATTTTCAACATTTTGTTTATACAATTCATGGAAATAGATTTGAAAATTGGGTAGATATTTTATCCTTAGTGTACCTTTTCATGCAAGCGCTAGTCGCCGCCTGCGATTTTTTCTTATTAACCTCTTAGGAAATGGTGTCGTGTATTTCTATTGGCTACTAGACCAAATCACAAGCAAATAACGTGGCTAGCGCGTACATGGAAGGGCGCCCTTATACGCATCTTCAACATTTCGCGGAATACACGAAAATAGCTTTAGGTTAGATTGTTTTACATTATGCGTGAAGTCAACAGCACACATCACGTTTAACTCTTTCTTGTGACTCACTCTCTGTGTTGAAGTTACTAATGTGAATCAGCATAGAAAACGCATTTATTGTGTTGAATCACCGAAATCAACACCTTTTTGTTGAGTTAACACAAAACGTGGTAGTCGCCCTGAGACACCCAAAAGTATCGAATTAACATAGCAGTTTCCAGCTGTGTAAGATTGGCGAAATCCACTCAACATTTTATTATCATTGAAGGCATACATTTCTAAAGCTTTTAGGTAACAGAAATCTAAGATCTAGTAATTACACAAATAATAGAAGAAAAAAACATAGTCCGCAGTTTTGATTGGATATTTAAACTAGAGAGCAAAACTTTTGGCGCGAAAATGACTTTTATTCTCGCACACCAAAGGGTACGTGACATCACGCACAGCAATGCAATTTACTTTACTTTTTTCAAAACAACAATTTCCACAGTACAATTTTCTTTAATACCATCTAGCACATAAGGGAGCCATACATATTTTTGCCCCTATCCTCTTCGTTTGATGAGTGAACGTGTCTTCGAGGAACAAGGATGTTCGTGACTCGGGTGAGCAAAAGGTTGAGGATGTAATCTTTTATGGAGCGTTGACAGATATTTCGTCATGTCTTTCCTCTTGCAAGGATATAAGAAAAAAAAAACTGGCGTCACGTACCATAACAAGACGAAAATGTATTTTAGTTGAGAAAGTTTGTGTTACGTGCTCCAAACTTTCAGGTTACAAAGAACAGTTCGGTTCTGTTGGAATTGTTTAGATCAATTTTTTTCCAAACTATGGTCTGTGAGACCGCTGAAGGTGTTCCGTCCGCAATGACTTCCTGAAACGAAATGTGTTCCATGGCCAGAAACGTTTAGGAAAAACTAGTTTAGATGTACAGGGATAATCTACGAATATTGTTGATTTAATATCTGGATAACCGACCCGCCGTAGCTCAGTGGTAGAGTGTTGGCGTAACAATCGGGAGGTCGTGGGCTCGATCCCAGCGGCCGACCATCCTGACTGAATTTTCCCAGGGTTTTTCCTCAGTCATACCAGGCAAATGCCGGAATGGCACTTTCAACATAGACCCTGACCGATACCTTCCTCAATCCTTTCCCCTTCGCTATCCCGGCCTCAGCCTTAGATGCCTAAAGGTCATAAATAAAACTCAAATTCAAATTTAAAAAAACCTGGATAATACGCTAGCAAGTCATTAGTAAAGCACATAATACAGGATCAGATGATTTGATTTTGTCAATACATGTACTGAAGACAAAAGTACGCTTCTTGTACATTTTAAATATTCCTCTTACAGACTTAAATGACCCTTAAAGTGTTTCCGCCAGGATTTTTAATTTGGGGATGTAAAGCTACAATTGGGCGAGAATGTAAGTAGAGTTTGGCAGGGTTTCTATAGATTTTTGACCGTAGAAACTCTTTTAAGTTAGAGGGATGTACTAGCGAATTTTAGGGATGACATCCTTATTTGGGGTCATTAAAATTAAATTCAAATTTCAATATTGCTTCAATGTGCTTAAGAAAATACATGCACATATTTTATCAACAAGTTTAATAATCATTTGATAAGCCTATGCTTAGCAACATTACGCAATTTCGAAGTTTATTAATACAGAATTTTTAGGTTTATCCCACACAGCTAATGAATATAGTTTTAGTTGTCTGTATCTGGCCACGCTGTGAACTGTGATAACTGTAACTTGGAAATTGATTGAGACGCATTTACCAATAATTATTGCTCTTTTAAATATATCAACCAATTGTAGTACATTGTGCCAACCATCGAGCTCTACGTAAACGACACTGGAGTGACTACTTAGTGTTGAAAGATAGGCGCCAGAACAAATATTTAAACTCGTTTGTCCACTTCCAGTCTAATCCAATGTGGACCAGATTTTCAGTTCTAACTATTTTATACGCTTCTTATCGCTGTGTGGCCCGATTTTTTATTTAAGTCTTAGTTCCTGAGTTATTCATGTAAGAGTATATCGCACTCTGCATACAATAGAAAATACTGCAAATAATATGTACATTGTTTTGCCAGAATTAAGACATAAATAAAAACAAAACGGGCCACACAGCGTTATTAAGAGTAAACACTGAGTTAGAACCGAAAATTTGGTTCATATTGGTTTAGACTAGAAGTGGACAAATGAAATTAAGTGTGCTATCCGCTCCTTGGCTTCATATATTCACGAAATTTTCGATGGCTGCAGTCAGTCCAGTATCGTTTTCTGATGGAGGTCATTGGTGCCAACATATATCGTAATTTATGCATTAAGTAATGATGCGTATTTTTCATAGAGTTAGGAATAGAATATAGAGTACTTTCATGACGTCACGTGGAGCCAAATTTACGGTTCATTCGCAGCCATATTGTGTGGCTCTATTAGAGTCCCTCTATACCGAGTACTGTGGGTCAGTCGATGACCTTTTTGAAACGCACATTTCTGTCGTGCATCTACAATGTAGATCACAACACATCTGGGACAAACATTTTACAATTTGTCAATTCTCTACAAATAGCTGTCTTTTCGAACAACGATAACTATTTTGGAGGATTCATCTGACACGGAAACTTCCCATTAATAACTTTTTTCCCCATAAGAGAGATTGAGAAGGTAATACTCAGTATAGAGGGCCTCTAAATATGGGGCCAGTCAATGTGGTGGAAGTGCCTCGTCCTTTCAGTCTCCTGGTTTCACTCCCCTCGCCCAGAAAACAACCTTACGCTACATCTATTCTTTTCATAACTCTATGGTATATACTTCCTTTGTGTCGTTTTCACTCTTCAAACTTCTGAATAGTAAGGAAACGATCGACGGTTGTCACGGTTTTGAGACAGCCCGTGTGACAGCACGTGTTTGCACAATGATTTCAGCTAGTGTGGACTTACCATTAGGCCCGCTTAACTCTGAAGCAATTCTGTTACGATAAATTGTAATACTTTTCTTATCATATATTCCATTAAAATAGTGATGGAATGTACCATAGCATTTTGCTTTATTGTAGTTTGGCGCGGTAACATTTGTACTAGCATCAACATTTATCGTAGCATAAATGCTTCCGTCTCAAGAGTTCCATCGTCTTACTAGGTAATCAATGCAACTATGCCGCTCGGTAAAAACACCATTTAGGGAATTTTTACATTCCTTGATCCATTTTAGATGAATTATATTAAATATCAACAATTCACTACAGAACAATATTTTGCACAGTGAAGGAACTGGATGGACCTTTCTATCACTTTAATTAAAGATCTCTTTTAAATAATAGTACGATCTTTTGCTAGTGTCTTTACTGGTCACTAAATATAACGCACAAACATAACTTGAGGATCTTCTAAACTCACGAGCCATCATTTTCAGAGAACAACGGTTTGGAACGAATGGTTTGCACACGTCACTAGCCGTGTGCTTCGCTTGCGATTTGGCTGAGTGGTCAATTGATACATCGTGTTTAAGTATTTCTATGGGATGCTCATATAAATCGCAAGCACAGCCAGCGGCCGGCACGTACATGAAAAGCCGGCTTTAGGAAAAACATTGTCGCAAATCCGCCACTGCAGTTAACAGAAAACGAAAATCAAATGAAAGCGGATTGATGAAGAGATAAAATATATTAATGGATAATTTCAAATATTTTTGCGACAGGTATTGGCATCCGTAGGCAACACAATTATAACACCATCAGCCTGATATAACTTAATCATACCTTCTATTTCCCCTCATGTTCAACGTCACTGGAATAGTCATTCAAAATTTAAAAGAGACAATTTTAATTTCACCGTTGCAGAACGAGAGAAAGAGCTGATTCGTCACTTTTCCTCTCTAGCGATGTTCACTCATTCGCTGAGGTCAACGTTGCCACATTTATCGCTAACCAACCATACGTTGTCTGGACATTCGCGTGGTTTCAGAGTTGGTACGGAAATTTATAGCTACCATAAGTTCTGTTCAATAGGCCTGTAACTATTCCCTACCAGCAAGGCATTAGATTATAGAGAGAGAGAGATGGGAAGGTTGTAGCTTATTTTGGTTGAAATTGCTGGTCTAGAACCTGCAGAAACAATTCGAAAAAAAAGGAAGAAAAAGAAAAATACAACCGTGCTCTTTGGTATTTAAACCGATTACAAATTTATCACAGATATAAAACGGAGTGTACGTAAAAATGAGTGACAGTTCAAAAAACCTCAGGAACGTTTGTCGATAAAATGATGAATTACAGTTTCGTTTTCCGCATGACTTCCCACTTTTACCGGTTCCCTGATTTCAATATTTCATTCTTCCCCTCCCACAGATTCAATGACATCACCACAGAGAAAGAAAGCGAATATGACAAAAAAATATATGTAATAAATGAAAACATAAAGCTGCACAGTTTTTTGTATAAAATGGTAGATCGTCGTTCTTTTGTTTAATATATAGGGTAAAGGAAGCGAGTACCGTCACTAATTCAGAATACTTCAAATAACTAATTTTAAGTAACAGAGAAAAAATAGTATATCAACTAAGTAGGACCTTGTGCTAAAATCACCATCAGCTTAAATTTTAATATTATGAAGTCACCTACAATTTATTCATGTTTTTGTTAGATTAGATAAACTGGCGATATTGCAAGCATCTGAAGAAAATATCGCCACTTACAAATTTCACTGTTAAAACTAGAAAAATACATTTGAATTATACGTTTATAATCTAAAACTATATATTAAAAAAAACACAATGAGAAATATAATCAAAAATTGATACAACAGATAACGTATGTTGATTCAGATAATGGAGATGTATTATAGGTAAAAATCTGTTATAGCATTACACTGTTTTTGTTAATCATTCCAGAACTCCATACTTTTGAAAGGAAACACATTTTCTGAATCGCTCATGTACTTTGTTGGTCATTTCTGAAACTAAAATTATGCATTTCAGTGGCGATTTTGTCTACATGGTGATATTCGCCTCAGTTACCCTACAGTTCACTGTGTTCTACATTTTAAGGATGTAACTAATTGTAAAGTATGGAATGAATGCCAACAGAAGGTATTTGAAAATCATAAATAACTACGCTTTCTCATTTTTTTTTCCGTGGAATCAAAATGCTTGGAAATACCTGAATTCAATTCATATTATATGTATATTTTAGGCAGTCACTTGCAAAACGTTTTGCATCCTTGACGTAAGTTAATCTTACACACGCTTTAGGAATGACAGACAATCCAACAATCTGATATTGGATATCATAGTTAGATTTACTTTGCAAATTATTGAGGATAGTACAGTGTTGCCAGGCATTTGGTCCGATTATACATATTCCTTATCTGGTATTATTATTTTTTTAACATTAACGAAAACGTATGTTACCGAAAAATCAAGCAATTGGTTCATCTGCTGTTAACCAATTGGAGTTTTTATTACATTTCATTGCATTGGTCAGGAAATACAATCTAAATTTCCAAATAAATCACCATTTGAAAATAATAATTGAAAGCAAATAATGTTTCTCTTTAAATATATATTTCATTTTTGGTCGGATCTTAAGTACAAAATATTCGTAGTTACTCTCCTTCTGTAGTAAACATTCTTGCTAAGAAAAAGGAACTGGCAACCCTGGGAGAACATTGGTTTTACTTTTCAAAAAAAATGGAAGTTAAACCAAAAAACAAATATTGTCTGATATCGAGTATTTGGGACTTATCTGCTTATATTTATTAAAGCAACAGGAAGGAAATAATATCACAACTTCTGGGAACTGTATAGTTACGTTCCCTTGAAACTCTGTTAAGACCCGAGATATCCCTACGCTTTCACACCTTTACGTTACACTAAAATTCTTCGGCAACAGGAGGGGAGTCAACTCAAATTACTCCTTCGTACACTACCTTCGCTTAGTAGCTTCTAATCTCCCCCTTGTGTATAGGGAGCATACTTTCCCTGTCTCTAAAGCTCTCTCTCTCTACTTTTCATACACACACCCTAACTTGGTTGCTTTCAAAACAGACCCTCTTTACGACTGTACCTAGTGATATAAATAAATCACATCCAATTTACGATGACCCTCCTTTTAGAGCTGTCTCTTGATTATGCTCGACAGTAAATATTCCGTTACTTTCACAGGAAAGAGTTCCCTGACGTTTCGTACATTATGATGGACATCACAGATGGCAGGCGCTTCCAATGTACTCCTACACACTTCTTTTCTTCTTATCTCTAGACTTTCTCTCCCTGTAACCTTTCCACAATAACTGTGAAATTTAACATGTTGCAGAATTTTTATACGACACATATCACATCGTTGCACATTTCTATATAAACTTGCAAAAATCCATTAGATCTCATTTGTGCAACATGTGATATGTGTCGTATTCGATTCAAACTTGTAAAACTATATTTCGATAACATTATTTGCACATGTAAAGTGCACAGAAGTAATAAAACATCCACTCATTTCAAGTGCAAAGGTAAGTTACTTTTTCACAGTGTTTGGGACTAATAGCATTTCAGAAAGAAGCCACATCCGGTACGTATGAAGCTGGTAAATGTTTGCGAATTGTAGTGGTTTAGCTGACCTCTTGTTTGTATACGTATTTCTTTATTTTTTTTAGATATTTGTAATGGAATAAGAAGTAGCTAACTAACTAACTCTATGGCTTATGGAACTCGCAAGTTCATCGCCGTAGTAACAAACGTTCGCCATTGGATTCTATCCTGGGCAATATCAAGCCAGTTTCCATCACGAATACCTATCTCTCGAAGATCTCTTCTAATATTGTTCTCCCAACGACGTCTCGGTCCTCCCAATGGTCTTCTTCCATTCGGCCTTCCAACCAGGATAGAATATAATCTTCGTTTTTTCCTCATCTGAGTTTTTGCCCACCTTAGTCGTCCCGATTTCATTATTTTTACAACATTGGTGAATCGTACAGTCCGTGGAGTTTTAGAAAAAATAAAATACAATAAATAAATACAATACAACGCAATAAATATTATACAATGAATACACCCATACTCTAAAATGCCTTGATTTTGAACAAATGTTTTATTTCATACGAGAAATATACATGCTTTGAAAGTGGCTCATCTTGACGTCCCGTGAGATGAAATTATCTTGGCGTTCCGAAGGTTACGGATCATTCATCGTGATTTTGTCATATGTATATAAACATAAATTAAGAAAAAGAAATATATACAAGAAAAATAAGCGACAAGAAGGACTCACACAAAAGTAGGAGTAGACTTGCACTTGGAAATATATCCTTCAACATGCTGTTTGGATGCAATTATTGTTTGCCGTTAATACCGTAATTTTGAGTTTCTAATACAACTTATAGATAGGGAAACTATATACAGCGAAAAAAAAGTATTTGGACAAGTTCGACAAAGAGGAAATCAGACTATCACACAAAAAACATGGACCACTTCGAAATCTTTTGCCCTTTTATGATAATTTGGATACCTTAGATAGAATACTTAAGAAATAACCACCTCTTAAATAAAAGATACACCTGGAAGGTAACAGGCAACGAAAGAGTGACGACTACGTACATTCATCGAAAAAAAAAACAGTATTTGGACAACCCAATACTACTCTCGAAATAAATGTTTTAGGTATCCTTTTGTGTACAAGAGCAGTCTACTTAGTGTATTGAAGCAATCCATACGGTGTCAGGTAAGCCAAGCTTGTTGGAAAGTCATGCTTTACCGTTGGATACATCGTAGAGCAACGTAAACAGAGCAATTATTGCGAAATAGAATCAGTTCTGGCCAACCAAAAAATCTAACTGCCCGGAATGAAACTTACATTCTTCATTCTGTGAACAATACTCAAAAAATTAGTGCTAAAGATTTGGCTACTTCACTCGCCTAGAATATGTAAGTTAATGTTAATAATTCATTGAACAACCCAAAATCCTTTGAAACAATTGGGATTTAGAAGATGTGTATCCATGGTATGAATACTGGCCACTCTATTAGTAATTACACAACCCCAAATCTTAACAGACCCTCCAACATTTTTATCAGTTAAAACAATGTTCTGCTTTCTGAAAGCTTCATTCTTCTTTCGCCACACGTCCTGATATCCATCATTACAATACAAGTTTATCTTAGTCTAATCCTAGAAAAACAATAAACTTTTTCCAAAATTCCAGGCACTCATATTGATATTTCTTGGAAAATTAGAACTTCTTCTTTCTGCTTTCTTCTGATATGTATGTTTAGTTTCTGATTACACATCTTCTGAATGCCAATTTTTTTGGTCACATGTACACATCTGTAACATTAACTTGCATATTCTAGGCAAGTCAAGTAACCAAATCTTTAACACTAATTCTTTGGGTTTTGTTCACAGAATGAAGATTGTAGGTTTCATTCCGGGCAGTTAGTTTCCTTAGCTGACCAGAACGAATCCCCAATAATTATTCTGTTTTATGTTTCTTTATGATGTATCCAACGGTAGAGCATGGCTTTCCAACAAGCTTGGCTATGTCTCAGTACCTTTTACTTTCCGTACGTAATTTGAAATTAGAGTGAGTAGTTCCAATGTTGTTCAACTCAATTTGTTCCCCATGCTGCTTCTTTATACCTGACACGGTGTGGATTGCTTCAATACACCACGCAGAGTGCTCTTGTACACAAAAGAATTCCTAGAACATTTCTTTCGAGAGTAGTATGGGGTTGTCCAAATACATTTTTTTTTACCATGAATTTACGTAGTTATCACTCTTTCGTTGCTTTTTACCTTGCAGATGTATCGAGTACTAGTTATTTCTGAAGTATTCTATCTAAGGTATCCAAATTATCATAAAAGGGCAAGAGATTTCGAAATGGGCCACGTTTTGCGTGTGATAACTCTGTTTGTCCTCTTTGTTCAACTTGTCCAAATATTTTTTTCTTACTGCGGGTGAGATAAAAGCTTCTTGAACCATGCGTGTCAAGATAGAGAACCGAGAATTAAAAGAAGAAAAACAATATTTGTTCAATAAAGCAGTAGTGCGGCGGAAGGGTGAGCCGGATGGAAAGAGAACCACATTTGGAAAAGCTGGATAACTCCTCTGCATAGACTAATATCAGTTTATTATTTCCTAAGTTTATTTTCTAGTAACAGCAGAAACTTTGTTTTTATTAGTTTGAACATAATATGCTTTAGTGATTTTTTTTAACGTTATACAAACATTGTTACATTCTGTAATAGCTGGGCCTGGGGAAGCCTTCATAATGACTATATGTATACTATTATATGTGGTTTTCTTTATGAATATACAATATTTGGCAAAATCTGAATTGGATTTGTATCATACTCGTATGTGCCTTCTTAGACCTTCACCTGAAAAAAAAAGATATCTGAATGGGCCCCACAAACTTACAGAGAAATTGGCGCCCTTGTCTACGTGCTATACCAGATTTGTAGAATTAAGATAGTATTCATGAGTAGGTGGAATTACGGGTCAAATGTTTTATGTATGGTTGATAATTGGCCCAGCCGGTCGGTTAGTGGTATCTCTTGCTGCCTTGTAATGAAGTGGTACCGAGTTGCTTCTTCTCGAAGCAAGCTAGAAAACACTGCTACTGGTGTTTTGTACTTCTTTGTGATAAAAATGTAATTCTGAAGTATTGTACTGTACCCAAGACTCCAAACTTTGTCCAAGTGTCTTGCATATCATAAATGTGATTACCAATGCGTGGTTACAGCTTTGTGTTAGCTGTTTTCCATCACAAAAAGGGGTCTAAATTTGCTTATTGTGAGAATTCAATATAGGATTCATGTTTCTAGGCATAACTTTAACTTAGTAAGTGAGCATTAGATGGCAGGTTAGACAATACAGAAAACAAAATGATGTGTCCTTCATTCTTGTGGTATATATCATGCATAGACTAAAAACAGAATTAAAATAATCATGCAAAAGGTAATTAAACATTATATCGTTGTCGATTTTTTTCTGCAATAAGTTAATTGAGATCAAATAGTTGACTGTCCATTACATTTGAATACTTACATTCAACAATATCAGCTATATTACATTACAGTGTAGGTATAACAAATGTGTACAATGTATATCCATAACATTCACCCCGTTTCTCATACGTTTGCAATCAGAACATTGACTTGCCGGCCTGGCGGCATCGTCATGTTCTTCAAAATTGAATTAGTAATAAGCTTAAATTATTTATTTATTTCAGGTAATGTGCTGACAGAAATTACCGGAAATAAGTAACCTAATATTTAGAACCTATTATTTAGCAGAAACCAATAAATCTCGATTAATCACTAAAAGTCTAAAACTGCTGCAATAGCTGTGGATTTCTACCCATAAACAAGGTCATCGGCAGGGCCGGATTTACCACTAAACCCGGGCCTAGGGGCGCAACTTTCACAGGTGCACACTTTACAGAATTAGAAATTGCTATTTAAAACGCAATACAAAAGATATTTAGCAAAACCATTAACAGCAATGTAGGGGACTCATCAAGCACCATTACACCCGGACGTCCTCTCGTACATACTGACTTCAGATGGTTTAGTTACGTTAATTTACATTAGAAATAGTAGAACAAATATTGGTGCTTATATTAGGAATACTATTTATTCCTATTTTTTCCTTTGTATACAGTAAAAATACCTGTGTTAATTCAACACTTTTCGGTGTCTGAGCGTCAACCACTTTTTTGTGTTAAATCAACACGACACACGGTGTTGATTAGACATTGTGTTTGCCTGTCGCCATCTTGATCTATTGCTTTCACAGAAACGGAACATATTCTCAATGAATGGGAATTCTGATTCCTAATATTGACAAATGGAAAAGTGGTTAAATAATGACATAAGTCGTCCGAGTCAGTTTGTTTGTGTTTGTGTTTGGGGTTCAGCAACATATTTTTTTTATTCCTATACTGCTTGAATCCAGTGTTTTTTCTGTCTGCCGATGTAGTCCAGACGATACGACACTGTTCTTCTAATTTAACAACCCATGTTCAAATCTCGTAACTTTCGTCAGTGCTAGTACCGAAATCAACACCGTGTGTTGGGTTGATTTAACACAAAAAGTGATAGTCACACACACTGAGACACCGAAAAGTGTTGAATTAACACAGGCTTTTTTTTACTGTGTAGACACCAATAATAATTTTTAGTCAATGCTTCATATTTTGCAGTCATCTATACACATACAAATGGGCAACAGGTACTTTGTGTTGAAGCACTATATGTGCATAAAGGCGTAATTTTTTAACTTGTTTTTTCGGGTTTGCAATGTATCGCGTTCGAATCCTGCTGCTGACCATCCTGACTCAGGTTTTCTAGAGTTTCCTTCAATTTAACCATATTGAATGTCAGGATGGTACCTTAGTTAAGACACAGGCCTTTCCCTTCCATACTGTGCCCCGGTCTGATCCAAATTGCTTAAGACCTTAATAATTTCAAAAATATCGTAAACCGTCTTTTGTAACAGTAGAGACAAGGCTTATTCTCTTCATAATTTGACCTTATATAGTCATGAGATAAATATTTCAAAGGTCTTCCCAGATATTGAACGTAGCGAATGCGTTTGTAGTGCCGCTTTTATCCATAGAGATTTAGTAAGTTTGAAGTTTCTAGTTTTTTACGAGCGACGTCTTGGCAAGTAGACCGATATACACCGCTGGGTTCAATTCTATAAACCTACATTTCTTTCATGCAACATAAAAGAAGTAGGAAAAAGGTCGAAACAATAAATTCGGTCGAAACAAACATGTTTGGATTTCTAGAACACATCAAAAGAATGGAAGCCTAAACAATTACCATGCAACTGAGGAAGTTACTGAGTGTGTATTCCCAGGATCTAGATGATGCATTGATACAAGAACGTTTACATTTAAAGCTCGGTTTAATGCAAAATATTGAAAAAAGACAAATATAGCACGAGCTTGACTCATATTAGCAAGATTTTGCGTCAGTTTGATGTGGCTGATGTGTATGCAAACATCGATATAGACATAAGAATGGCGCTCAGCGTTTCTATCACCAACTGCACGGGAGAGAAATCCTTTTCGACACTTGGTCGTGCAAAAGATCCTTAACTGGTCATGACAGAGTGACGCCACTGGCGCTGCTTACCATTGGTGGAAGTCTGACCCAAGACATTAAGTATGATGATATAATAAACACCTTCGCACGAATAAAAGCAAGGAAGACGTTGCGTTGAAGTTGAAGAGTACATGAAAAGAATGTGGATTTTCCGTGAGAGATTATTTCTCGCATTACGCATGTTAAAGTATATCCCTTCCATGCATTTAATATTCTAAAAGCCGCTCTACCTTTTGGACTGTTTGTGCTTTTAGATTGAAACCTTCCTACTGTTTACCGGTACTTGTCATAGTGTAGTATTGTGTTATTAAAAATAGCTTATACTACCTTCTTGTTCAGCGTAACACGTCTTCCATAAATAGCCTACAGTAATTTAATTAAAACTCCTCACATTAGGACTACGTATTTAATACCACTATTTTATTATTATTATAAATGTTATTGAATCGTATTTTGTAAATAAACACATTAGCAGAGTTAAATAATTATTATCTCGTTATTTCTATTGTTATTAAATTGCCAGAGGACGGAGGAGGGTAGTTTGTCATAACGTGAAGATGGGAAGGGGAAAAGAATAGGAGGGCGAGGGGGGGGGAATGGAAAAGACAGCGGGTGGGGCTCGGAAATTCATGGGCCCAGGGAGCCAAGACACATAAATCCGGCCCTGGTCATCGCATGGATGAATAGTTAGCTAACTTTACTTTCTGTGGGCGTGGTATTCGGTTTGAACACCTCGAATTTTCATAGCATAAATAACTTTGATTTAAGATCAAACAGAGTAACTTGCCATGTTCCTACGCTGAGTGTTTAACTCCATTTTCTTGTTTTATTAGCATTTAAAGCGCAGTGGATGTTTTTCCTAACATACAAGAGTGTAACAGAAAAGTATAACACATGATTTTTGCTTTTTCATGGCGACATAACGTGCATGGTACATGAATCATGAACACCTCAGACATGAAAGTAATTTGAGTATGATAAAGCTGTCTGTATGAATTCAGTGTTATGGTATGTTGCATGCACACGATACAAAATCTATCTGACTTTTCTCTGAATAAGAGATTCTATATATTGAAGAGGTCTTACTGAGAAAATGATGTTTCATATGGTTTTATATACGAAAGAATAAAAACTGCGCTGTCTATGCAGGAAATTACGAATAAAATGAACATTTTCTTTAAGTTTTTGTTATCTAGAACTTTTTAGAATTACGATTAGGAATTTTAGAATATAGACAATACTAGCACACATTTTATAGATGCCTCATTTTAGTTTGATCTCCCTCAGTTTCACCCTCTAGCATGGAGTTCACCATTGACCTCCACTCGACCTCACCTTCAGGATTAGAGGGTGAGGTATAACCTCCGGAAGTTGACCATCTCTGGCACACATTACCTGTTTCACTTCACATACAGGGGTGCTTCAATGTTCTACGTACAAGATAATCCAAAATGTGTGACCGGAAGAAAATTAAGATAGAAGTTTCAATTACTTAAAGTGCTATTAACTTCCTGAACGAGCTTTTACGCTTTCATTTCGCCCTACTAGCCCTATTTTATATATATTTTATTTTATATAAGGTAAAGCAGAACACATGAAACAAACTTCGGCAAGAGAATTAACTTCTGTCAAGGGTTTCGTGTTGACCATAATAGTTATGTGATAGATGTACTAACCAGGCAAATGCCAGGATGGCACTTGCCACAGGCCCTGAGCGACACCTTGTCTAATCCTTTCCCCTTCCCTCTCCCAGCCGGAGCCTTAGCTGCCTAAAAGTCATAATTAAAATTCAAATAATTAATCTAGTGAAGTGGCACTTACGTTGTTGTAGCGTAGCGTGAAGAGTGAAACTAAGTGACAAATAGTAGAAATGGCTGGTGCTGTTCATAAGCAATGATATATAACAGTATAGTTTTAAGCCGCCAGTCCGCGAAACTATTGTACAGGGCCTCATCAAATTAATAAATTTAATTATTTAACACTTATTTTGTAAACAGTTCAAATTGATATTAAAGTTTATATTTCTTTTTTGAAACAACTCGAATCTGAAGATGTGATGTCATCTTTTGAACAATCAAATAAACCTCTAACTTACTAGCATCTTACCGGTCGGTCCCTGAAAGTTTATCCCTGTAATTTGCCGTTCCGTGAGTATTAAAAGGTTGAAAAACACTGATCTAAAATAGAGTAATCTAACCTGATCTAAATTAACCCACCAAAACCAGGCGACCGAAATTTTATGTTTTGGACTGCTATCAGGAGATTTATCACAGTATAATGTAGCTACTTGACTTTTATTATATATCGTCCGGATGAGTACAGTACATAATGTGATGCAAAATCAAGGGTTGATGTCATTGCACTCACATTGCCTCTCTGATGTGGATCATATTCTCCATTGAACGCATTCGAAATAATGAAACATTAGAACATTCAACGGGATAAAGTGATATTTAGGTCAGCGAGCTATAGTGTCATATTTCGCTGTATGTATACTTTACACCACTCATTCTCTTGCAAATTATTTACACAGTGATTTCAATTAACGTGTAGTGGCAGCCATTAATACAAAAAGTGTTATTATTCTATTAAACAGGTACTCGAGTTGATCAACAGAAATTAAGATGGTGGCATGAGAAGGAATACTGATGGCGCCACTTCTCATTACGAATGACACGTATTTTGCTGCAAATGTCCCGGACACAATGTCGGAGAGTTATAGACGAGTTAGTTAAAGTATTTTTTAATTATTATACGCAATGTACGTGATCTTAACACTTACACCATTCAACACCGTGTATCAAAAGTAGCAAATATAGAGAATTAAGCAAAGGTCATGTGAGTCAAAGGAGTTTAAGGGTGTGGATAACTGGTCCATTCATGTATAGTGTCGCCGATGGTATAAATAGAAATTTCTTCACGTATAAATTAAGCTACTTTTTAGGTAGATTTCGAAGAAAATATAATGTAAATTTTATATGTTGTTTCTAGGCTTAATAGCTCGGTTACGTTCGTTAATGAGCAAAATCGGTCGCCATCTTGGATCCAAAATGGCCGCCGAACCCATTGTTGTATAGAATACACAGCCTAAACCGCTGGGGCTATTGAAATCAAATTTGGCATAAAGGTACAACATCACTTTTTGATTATGAAAATTAACATTTTCATAATGTTAATGAGTTCAAAGACGCCATCTTGGATCCAAAATGGCGGACCTAAAAATCCATTTTCCACACCGTTTGAGCTAGAGATACGAAATTTGGCATAAAGGTGCATTCTGACGAGTAGCTTAGGAAAATATCACAACATTTGGGAAAAGTCGCCATCTTGGATCCAAAATGACCGCCCAAAATCCCATTTTGCACACCGTTTGAGCTGGATAAATGAAATTTTACTTGAAGTTGTACTATCACAAGTAGGTCACGACAAAATAAGAAAACTTTCAAAAAGTCGTCAACTTGGATCCAAAATGACCACCCCAAAAACCCAATTTCCAAATCATTGAAGGTAGAGAAACGAAATTTTCAATGAAGGTGTATGACCAAGAGTAGGTTACAATAAATGGGGGCGCAGCCAACCGTGGGAGGGTGGAGATGTACTCCGTGGTGGTGTAGTGCTGCAGGGAGATTTTGGTTAAGATAAAGGAGGCGCATCCTCTCAAAAGCACTGAAGTTGTGGGGCGAGCCCCGACTCCCAGCGAAACTTCGAAATCTACCTCAGCCTGTAGGCCTACCGAAAGGGATTTTTTTACAATTCTAACGTAAACAAGGGGAACAAACCTAACTTTACTAATCTGAAATTAGTAATGCGTAGAATGGGCCAATTCTATACACCGTTTACCGAGGGAACATAGGATTACATGGTCTCTTGCACATGAAATCCTGTTTTTGGTATTTTACACGCATTTTAGTACGTTTGATATGGCTATAGGGATGCAAAGCATCCCATATGCAGTAGTCTATGGCAGCAGTACCTAAACTGCACTATTATCAGGTGGTATTTGATTGCCCCCCTCTTCGGAACTGTAGCCAAATAGATAATAGCATAGATTAAATAAAATTCAATAACTTGGTAAATGATAATAGTAAAGAACTACACAGAATACTGCTCAAAGCTTGCACCTGAAATAAATATCTGGAACGTAGGATGGAAGTGCGCCCCACAAAATGCTTTATTATTAAGATCGATTTACTTTCAAGTGAATCATGTAAGCTGAGTAATTAACTAAGAAGATTCACACTTACCTTCAAACGTCTGCGTGTATTCCTCTAGTCATCAGGAAATCAAAAGAAGTTGCTTCTTCGTCCGCCATCACTCCTTCACTAAACTCAACACTGTAGCACTGTAGTGTGCACAAGCCACAAAACAACAGACACAAAGACTTGACTCTTTAAATTGCTCGATCTCTTCTCTCTTCAGTTCGTCGTTTTCAACAGACGACAAACGACACTAGAATTTTGTACTCGGTTAAACTAGCCGTCGTCTGGGTTAAATAATAACTAACTCTTACACGATTAAATGTACCTACACATTAAACGGTTCACATAACCGAGTAGTGGGTTAGTCACATTGTTTAAATTTACCGTGTTAGTTGTTTATTTCTTCCTTTACCCAACTTGTAGGTTAATTACTACCCACGTGTTGGTTGTTTTTAACCAAATTTCCGTTAACCTTTTTCAGTGGGTTACCATTTACCTACAGTATTCGGTACTTTCATCTCTGAAAAGTGTTGTGATAAACAAGTAGTGGGTTACCTACAACCCTTTTCGTCATTAACCTAGCAAAATTTTGACTAGGTTAGAATTAATGTTTTTCCGTTCATTGATAACATCCTAGCTTCAATTCCCGGCTTCGACAGGTGTATTTAAATACCTTAAAATTAAACAACTTATTGAATCGGTTGCGGCCGGGTTCACTAGATCCTCTAATGGCCTAAAAATACAAAATATTGTTTTATAAGAAACCGTCCTCTCCGATTATGTTTATTCAGACCTGCAACAAGGATAGCGTCACGAGTAAACCATAGATAAAAACAGAAATAGCTGGTGAAATTAAAAAAAAACAATATATTTCAACAACGTAAATGGTAAATATATTTTGAAGTTAAAATATCTTGAACTCTTCAAACTTTCATTCTATATTTCCCTTCAATTATTTTCTCGTTGTTCTAAACCCGGTATGATGAATTACATTGTAATTAGTATAATTGTTTCATCGCAAGATCAATTAGAACTGTCGCCTGGAGCTATACGACTTTTAAATTCCAAATACGTTCATTAACCATTAAAATTGATTTCCGGAAACCTCTATAAATTAAACGTTATTTATTAACTACCTCATCTTTGCATCCCCGAAGCTAGAATTTATATTTGAGACAGTTTAAAATATGCAATTATATTAGTTTGAACAAACTGGAAATATCGCAAAGTCATGAAATTATATATCATGACATTTATTTGCTTTGTTAACAACATTGCTACAAGGGATTTTACCCAAAAGTTACCGTAATAAAACCTCTCCACAGTAGCTAAAATTTTTTTACATACTTTACACTTTTTTTACATTCTTAGGAAGTGTAAATGATGAGTACAAGAAGTTCAGACTTTATTGTGTTCCTGTGAAAGTTTCTTTAACGTATTGGTTTTTGAAAAATACAATTTAAACTCTTAAGGTATACGTTTTGTTCGTAATATGTTATGTGAATCTCCAGCTGAATTATTGATGCGTCGAGATTCTACAATATGTGTATGTAGCATATCGAGTTCATATTTTTAAAATATATATTTACGGTAATAAAGTTTGTATTGAGTTTAATTTTATTCTATGCTTTTTCTCGCTGAATGTTTTGCTTTGTTTCAAGTTAGATTCAAAGACCTTCAACTAAATATTTATTTTCTAACCAGATAAAAAATCAAATACATATAAATATCTATATATACATACATATATAGATAGATAGATAGATGTGTGTGTGTGTGTGTGTGTGCAGGGACAATTTTCATCGCGCATTAATACATTATTGTATACTACTTGACGAAATATTTTGAAATAATTAAATAATAATTAAGAAATATTAAAATACTATAAATTACAGAAAAATGTATTGAATAATTTATATATTGCATAATTTATATAGTTAAATATAACATAGCAGTTTCTTGTAAAAACGAACTATTGTAACTAATTCATGTTGCTGAATATGTCTTATCATTCACAAAATGACATTATATAAGGTACCATGTAATATCACCTATTCCTGGGTTCCTGTACCGAAGGATAAGAGCTGTAGCAAAAGGGTTGATTGTGTCTTTTTGCTTTTCCTTATATAGTTTCCTTGTTGTCCATGACCTTACACACGTTCCTCCTTTAACTTAGGAGTGTATGTACACCACATATACACATTGGAACTATTAATATTTTCCTTACTAACACAAATCCCACGATTAAATCTGAGATAGAAGGTCTACGAATTGAATAATACCTACCTAGTACGTTTGGACGCCGTTACAATTTTTACCAATTTCCCAGGCTATAAAAATCTATTATTGATACGCTTTAAGCGGTCTACTTAGATATTTCTGTTGTCCCACAATCAAACCAATCAAATCACATGTGAGAAAACCATTGAAAATAATCCAAAAGACATTGAACAATTGGATAATTCCTTCGTCTAAATTTCCCGCTTTACTGAAAAGGGTATTGGTAGTTCTTGTCCTGGCCACGAGGAGCGGTATTAGTGTTTAAATTCCAAATTCCGCTAGATGGCAATGCTGTCGCTTCGAAAGCAAATTGACGATATTACATTAAACAGTTTATCTCCTTTGTCCTTTGTGTTTTCTTTTAAAAGTAGTTATTTATAGTGGCCTTTAATCGGAGGAAACTTCATCTAACTGTAAAGCTTAAAGATCTATATAACCTAAATTAGCAATAATTATTTAAAAAGCGTTAGAGCATTTGTCCTGAGAAAATATCCATTCTCATTACAAGTAAAAATAATGACGTGCAATCTTTTTTCCTTGCACCTCAATAAACTAAGAATACTTGTGTAACATTGACCTTAGTATCGTTTGGAAAACTATACGATTGTTCCTGATTTGATCAAAATCCCCCTAATCTCTATCATCTTCCCTAGTTTGTACACCATACTTTTGGTATGTGTTCCCACAAAACAAAATTGAGAGTCGATCAGAGAAGCGTGTTGGACTTCCCACTGTTCCTCATTCCCGTTTCTGATAAAGGTTGTTTCAAATATATAGGACTGTGTGCCTACCGTGCTGTTTTGCCTGCCTGAAATCTCTTATCAGTCTACTGTCACAATTCTAAACTTACAATTGACAAATTTTGTTTTTCAGAACGGTATGTGCAATGTGAAAACGAGATGGAAAACATAAAGTTCTAATATGTAATTTAATTAGCATGTGAAGATGATTACGAATAGAACGTCACAGAATGTTACTTTAGAATGTTTTGACCGAGTAACAGTGTTTGGAACTGCGGAAAAATTTCAGAATTAAAATCTGGATTCCCGAAATCGGAATACCAACTTTTGTGTCTCAGGAATTTTTGAATAGCGGAATACTAGAATTTTTCAATTACGGAACCTCAGAACGTCTGAATTCCAAAATTCTTTAATTTTCCCATCGAAACTGCAGTTTTTTAAAATTAAATTACACAAGACTAGAGATCTCATTCCTTGCCCTTTGTGTATGAGTAGTTTAGTTAACGGAATTGTAATCAAGGGATTCCGGGTTCGATCACCAAAGAAAATCCGGCATTTTTCGAAATTAATTTCGAACTTCCGAGCACCTCTACAATCGAGGGATCTTGGTACGAAAATTAGTCAAATTCAAAACGTTAAGATACATACCCCTAACTAACTTACTGGAATATTTAAATAACATACCGAGCCGCCGTAACTAAGTGGTAGGGTGTTTGCGTAGCGTTCATGAGGTTGTGGGTTCGATTACAGCGGTCGGCCATCCTTACTGAAGTTTCTCCAGGGTTTTTCCTCAGTCACACAAGGCAAATATCGAGCTGCCGTAGCTCAGTGGTAGAGCGTTGGCATACCATTCGAGGGGACCTGGGTTCAATCCCAGCGGCCGACCATCCTGACTGAGTTTTTTCAAGGGGGTTTGCTCTGTCACACCAGGCAAATGCTGGGATGGCACCTTCAACATAAGCACTAGCCAACAAATTTCCGAATCCTTTACCCCTCAGACGATAGCGCGTCTGACTACGAATCGGGCGGCCCGGGTTCAAATCCCGGTCAGGACACTGGAGACTTTTCTCTCAGTGTTCTCATGTCTGGCGCTCTAAGGTAGTGTTCTTGGTACTGCGGGGCACCTCGGGAGGGTAAAGGCGGTCGAGCGTGGGACTGACCATCCCACCTTACTTAGTATCGTAAGGTCAAGAAAATGTGGAGCGCTACCTCCACACAGGATAGCTTTACTATCCAGGCCTGAGCCTTAGATGCCTAAAGGCCATAAATACAATTCAATTCAACCAGGCAAATATCGGGATGACACCTTCAACCTAGGCCCTGGGCGACATCTTCCCGAATCCTTTCCCTTCCCCTATTCCGACCTGAGTCTTAGATGCCTTAACGCTATCAATAAAATTCAATTCAATTTAATATAAATAACATAATAAAAAGACTATAGAAATCACGGAAGTAGGAAGTGGAAACCGAAGAAAATACGGTAGAAAGAAATTCAATTATTTGGAAGATAAAACCGAAACGTTTCAGGAGCAAATTTTCAGCAGGATATTGCCATATCGTACACAGCAGATATCTCCGTACACTGTAAGAAAACATTTCTTAAAATTGTAAAAAAAAGGACCTGTGCACTGAGAATCCATCCGCATATGGCTCATCTCTGTCTGACTTGTACTGATTGATGTGAGATGTACTGACAGACAGACAGGAGAATATGTAAACCTCCCCCTTATTCACTACGTTTCATACAGAGACTCTAAGAATGCAATTTATCAACGAGATACAGTTAAAAGCAATAATTGAATATAACATATCGAGTAAGACCAAACTGGAATAAAGGCAATACAAAATTAGATAAAAAAAATATACAGCCACTCAGAAATAAAGAGCTAAATTTCTTGTAATTATTTTTATGTTGCGAGGGCTTTCTTTTATCCAGCTTCTCCTTTAAAAAAAATGGCGCAAATTGTTTCCTAGTTAGATTGGTGATGATGATACATGAATTATCTGTCCGTAGGCAGAATTGTAATCCTGGCCAAAATCAACTGATGGTGGTATTCAGTTCCAATACAAACTTTTTCTTAAACATTTTAGTTTGATACAGTTATTCCAAACTACTCGTATACTATATGTGTTTCACTGTAACTCCATAACGAATTATAGTAATCAAATCCATCTGACAGTAGCAGATCAAAAAATTCTTTTCATTGTATTAAATCAGCAAATAAGATTCTTTTCGAAGTGTAGTTATGCCATTAAAGCCCGTCAAAAGTTGGTACTAGTAATTTATTAATTTAGCGGTTTCACTGGTCAATTTATATTCTGCCTTTTGAATCAACATCAACGCGTTTTATGAACTTCCTTCTACTACGTAAGCTCTTCGTTATTTTCTCTGTCATTCTTTCCAGTGTTTAATTCAGTTTCTTTCCAAAACAAGAACTCGTGCACACGTAATTAAAACCTTTATAGGTTCGCCGCACAATTTACGATGGCAACACGTGTCTTTAAACCCCCTCTCGACTTCAACTTCTAGTTACAAGTTTTTTTTTTCATTTTAAAACTTCGAGTAAAGTTCTAGCGTTCTGCATTTCGTAATGAGAAATTAATAAAGTACCTCGCACTAGAATGTACTTTTATGTATCTTCTTGAAGCTAAGATAAAGTTAGGAGACAAATGGTGCCGCTCCAACCAAGAAAACGCTCCAACGAAACTAGTCAAGAAGAAATATTAATGGTCAGGAATGTATACAAACATATAAGTATTGTACTAGTCGCCGTGGTTCAGACGAATCGGGCGGCCCGGGTTCAAATCCCGGCCAGGACAGTGGAAACTTTTCTTTCAGTGTTTCCATGGCTGGCTCTCTGAGGTGTACTCAGCCTCCTATCAAATTTGAGTACCAGATTGTTCTTGGTATTTCTGGGCGCCTTGGGAAAGTAAAGGCGGTCGAGCGTGGGACTGACCACCCCCACCTCACTTCGTACCGTAGGTCAAGAAAATGTGGAACGTTACCTCCACATTCCCCATTCGCCGTTCATGACGCGTGCGTATCGCACAGGGGATAGCTTTACATTTTTTACTATGAAAATATATTCTGTATTAAATAATAGACTTGAACTTTTTTAAATATATTCGTTACGAAACTCAGTTATAGTACGTTTCCAGTATATACGTTTCGTATATATACATTTGATACTAAGTTGCGTAATAATTTAGTATCAAATGTAAGTACACATGTACACATGTGTGAGTACTTACACATCTACAACAAGTGTAAGTAGGTTATGAAGTTTGAAGCTTCTTTCATTTTTAGTGTTTTATGATTTCTAATTTACAATAGACAGCAGATAACATTATCCAATACTCAGGCTCCTACTAGGCCTATAACGTTTTGAAAACACGTTGATAGATGGTATTGCACACTCCTTACTCATTTTGCATCATTTTGTGGTATGGCTTCTTTTCTCGTGCAATGAATGTTTATTATTCTTCCTGTGTGGTTTATAGCAGCTTACATGTATTTTCCACACGACAATTTAATTGTTTTGTCTCCTAAACAAGAACTAAAGGACCCGAACTTCTGTGGTCCAGTGGTTACGGCCTCAAAATCTTATCATAAATATCTGTAATGTAAACATAATGCTTCATATGTAACATAACGTCTCTTGACTACTGAATGAACTTATTTTCACTGTTCAGCGAAAGGATTGGTTACAGTGTCAGCTCAATTTCGAACCGCATGTGGGTTCCCACATAGCACATAATGTATAATAGATATCTGAAGAAGGTATAGAGAGCCAGATAACGTCTAAGGTCTAAATTCCATAACTATTATACGTCTAATAGACATTCAGGTTTGATTTTGTAGCTTCCAGCAGTTTTGGTCTATTCATTGATATCCATTATACGTCTATTAGATATACGTATGTTTCATACGCTACGCGTTTGTCTTTTGTTCATTCAAGGCTTATCGGAAGGCGCTTGTTCTTTGTTTAGTGACTCAGCATCAGCGAACGGTTTTGCAGCAGTTGCCTGCTAGTGGGAAGTTGTGTGATGAAATATTTTTGATATGTCACAGAATTTGCTAGAAAAGCGGTCAAAATAAAAGAATAATCTCCAGAAGAAAATCATTAATCAGGTGAGTGATTATAATGTTATTTCTCTATGTTTTAACAGTATGTGTTTATGTTTTCGCCAACCTGGAGGATAATATAATAGTAACCAAACCTAAAATAATTGAGTAGGAAACAGAACCTATGTAATTAAGGAGATGCCCTCTCATTACGGTACATTTCGGCAGCGAAACACCCTTATACACTATGTATACTGCGCGTGATATTGCATGCGTTATATAATATCTCTCACATTAAATATATACCTGGAAATCAATCGGGAAGGGTGTGGAGGACTCGTCCATCCAATGGTGTTAGATTACATTACAGATAATAGAGAAACAGTTTAGGCCTACTGCTTATATAAAAATGCTACTAAATTGTCCTTGTACACGAGAGAAAAATAATTGTTTAACGCTGCAGTGCGGACCAGCTTTGTACACTCTTGGTGCAAATAGAGAAGGTTTCAGTCAGGGAAGTGGACGGATAAACCAAGCGACCCCTAGCTCTGGTAGTGGAGCATTATTTCACATTTGGAAGGGAATGGGTCCGCTCCCAGCAGAATGCCATCCAGACAGGTTTTTGCAGTCACATGAGGCTGTACTACCGGTACGGTAACTTCAAACTAAGCCCTAACCGACTTCGTTCTAATCCCGTCCCATCTGTGTCAAAGATACATAAAAGTCATAAATAAATTTCCAATTTAAAAAGATGTGGGAGAGGACAGGTTTTCAAATAACAATTCATTTACGTTGCCAGGTATTGCTTTTCTACAGCGTG